>VWZT01000192.1:299042-579526 GCA_013397055.1 Pachycephala philippinensis
CACCACAAAAGTGTAAGAGGAGAAATTTTGGGGCAGAGAGGGGTAAAACCTTGCAAGTGTATCTGCAATGGCACAGATTCGATTGAAGCCAGAAGCCAGGCTGGGGCCTGGGAGGCATCACTTCTGCTTATGGCTCTGCTATTGCTTCCCAACATAACCACGATGGACTCACCTAATTTCTGCCTAATTACCTGTATTTACAACATCCAAGTGTTGTATTGATCGGGGTGGGCCATTACCAGGCTGGCAGTCCTGTCTCTGGTGGCTGCAGCGGTGATGCTGCGGCGCAGGAGCCGCACGGGTGCTGAGGGAAGAGCTCAGGGCTGTGGTTTCACGGCACGCTGCGCCGCCGTATCTGAAATACCCGAGCTGGGATGTGTCTCACTGCACAGCCCCTTCCTAGGTTGACTCAGGATCCTCACAGCTGTACGAAGAGGGAACGAGTAGCTGGTGCAACAAGGAGTGTTTATCTTCTCAAACATATGGTAACAGGTAGAGATTTCTCATTGTAAGAGCTGAAGTCAGGCTGTGTCACAGTGTGATTTCCTACCTCCAAACATGCGGGGCCCAGACTGCCTCCATGGGGACACTTGCCATTGGAAGGCAAGTCTCTTCACCTGCCTGGAAGTACAAATTGCTTTCTGGAGGTGCCTTGTTGTCTCTCTGTTGACAGAACTCAGTGCAGTCCCTTTCATAACCTGAAGTACATCCAAGTGTTCAGGATGGTGTCAGGTAAAAGTCAACCAAAATGCTGGTTGTGGTGCTGAACAATAATCAATATTAATGAGCCTTTTGCCTGTCTTATCCCTCATTCACAGAGGGACAACCTGGTTAAATCAGTCAGGAGAGGGTGAGTGCTCAGGGTGGGATGTGTCCTCCACCAGCCCATGGTTAAGTGGTCACCCCAGAGCCCCATTTCTCTGTGGCTGCTGGTGCATCCATGCAGGCCAGGGACGGTCCCTTCCCCAGACAGCTCCCACCTCATTCTGTGACACTAAAGGTGGTCAGCAGTGGGTGGCAGCGATATGCTCTGCCTGGACATGGACTTTCCTGCCTCCTCCCACGGCTTGCCCTGCTCTAAATGAGTGAAATCTGACTTGCAAAACTCTGGGGGTGAGAGAAGGTCCCCAAGATGTGTTGTAGGGACACTGTGCTTAAACGGAGTGTAAGCTGGCTTTCAGATTGTTTTCCTCATTTGCTCCCTCAGACATAGACCTGTTTCTGCCCCACATCATCTAGAATCATATGCTGCTCAGGACATGGATTTTAGTCTTTGCATGCTTCCCTTCCTGCTGGAGGGAGACTTCCAGCAATGCCAGTACTAGTAATGCAGTGACAGCTTTCCCTTCTGCATCCGAGGGAATTCTCTCCCGCGAGTGCAGTGGGAACAGCATCAGGTCCTGTGGCTGTGTGTGGGAAAGAGGAAAGCACAGTGGCAGAATAAATAACTAAAGCTGTGAAGGAGAAAGGTCCATCTGTTCACAGAGGCCCAGGAAAAGGCCAAACATCTGCAAGGTCCCCCCAGTTCATCAGGCATCTGCTCTCTGCTTCCCAGTCTAAAAGCCTTCCCACTTGTGGGGAGAGTGGAGCCAGCAGCTTATCTAACACAGGATGGAGCCAGCAGAGCTGATGTGGTAGAGCCAGCTGTCTTCTACTGCAAAGAAGTGTTCTCTTCCAAACTCTAGGAGAGAACTCTTTTTCTGTCCTTTGCTCCTTTTCTGAAAAATCTTGCCAATGTTTTTTTTTCTTTCAGGAGGAATGGGTCTTCCAAAGGGGCAAAAATGGTATTTGGTTTATGTTTGTTCTAACGTCGTTGTTAGATGCAGACTTCTGTTTATGCAGAAAACCTGCCCCTTTCCCTCTCCCCTGTCTCATCCCCTCTAGCACATTCTCTACCTCGATTTTCTGTAGGTGTTTTGAAGGGTTGTAATAAAGCAAGAGTGTCTGACTAATGTGCTGTGCAGGGAGATCAGTCTTTGGCATTGGAGCCAGGACTAGCTGGAGAAACATCATCTGAAGCATAATCTTGAGAAGCCTGTGTCTGCTGGAGTTGAATTTGTTTGCAAAATCATGTTGGCTGGTTGGAGGGTCATTTTCAGAGCAAAGGAGGAAAGTTCATGAAGCACTCAAACATCCCAGCATTTTTTAGAACTAAACCCTTAGGTATTAATTTCAAAATCTTTCTACTTTTCTTTTTATTTCGTATTGTATTTCACATAATTTTAAATAAAAGATTGGATTAATTATAGAGCAAAGAGGAGAATACTGCAGATATTATTAGACATAATTTTTTAAAAAATGAATCCTGAACTCTATAATAGCATGAGCCAGTGGGTTTCATGGGATTTTATGTATTGGAGCAACATGATTGTCTTAAATTAGTTTTCAGTGTGTTGTTTTTGAACTGTCTTTGAGCATCTGTATTTAGGATGATACTTTCTTGGGGATTCAGAAGGGGTTTTTTGAGTCCCATCCATGCTCACTTTGGGGAAAATGGGAAGAAATTACTTTCCTGGGAAATAACATCTCGAAAAGTCCTAGGGGAAGTTTGTGTCTTTCAGAGAGTGATTCGAAATAGAAGAGAAAAACTTTCCAGAGCTGCAGACCCATGTGCTTCCCATGGCAGAGAGCGTGAAGGTGCTGTGCTGGCAGTGCTGCCCAGCTGGTGCCTGGGCTTGTGCCTTGGTCTGGGCTGAGCCTTGGGCTCTGAACCTGGGCACAGGTGGCCCAGAGGGCTGCAGGTCATAGGGGTTTGGCTCAGCACTTTCCTGTGCTGTTTGGAGCCTGCACCTTGCCATTTAGGGATGGTGCTGAGGGCCTCTAGCCTGAACGCAGTGGGATGCTGCATGGGGATCTGGAGGGTCAAGTAGGGAGCTCATATTTCCTTCCAAAAGCAACAGTTCCTATATATGTGAAATATCACACTTTTGTTAATCTGAAACCTTCCATCCCAGATGCTGCACACGCGAGAGCCAACAGCAAACAGCTCTACTTGCAGCATCAATCTTCATAAGAAGAAATAAAAACATACCAAAGTGGTCCAAATTGCAGGCAGCTGCCTTCCCTGGAGACAAATCCAGTGCTAATGGCAAATGCTCTTTTTCCACCATTAGGAGGTGCTTTCAGAGCCTGGTGTCCTGCTGCCTGCAGCCTGTGCTGCTCTGTCCTTGTTTCCTTTCTCCTTTGTGGTCCCACATCCCGTGAAATTCTCAAGAAGAACTTCTCTCTGCTCCCACCTCCCATCTCTGTGCTAAGCTGGATGCCTTCACAGCCAGTATATGCTGCTTTGTCTTCCCATCAGCACTTTTGGAAGATTAACATGAGCAAATTGAATTCTAGAAATTTTGTACATGAGTCCCCTTGTAAATGTCCTGAGTTAAGAGAGGTGGGTTCTTGTGTGCTTGCACCTGGCCCATCACATGGCTGTGGTCACTGAGGAGCCTGGGATTTTCCCAGCAGTTCTCTACATGAAGCTATGAAATCCCTATAGGAAGAGGGAGATACAAAGAGTCTGGCTGCCTGCCAGCAGCAGGGATGCAGGAGATGGGCTGGTCTAGATTCTGGGCTCCAGCTCCACCCTTCTGTGTGTCTTCGCAGCAGGGAATCCCTGCTTTTGGATAGCCCCTGATGCTGTCTTTATAGGGATCAAGGAAACCTGGCATAGTTTAGCACATGAGGGAAGTGAGTTGGAAAGGATCCGTTGCAGGGTACAGACACGGGGTGTTCATTAGTGCAAGTTTTGTGGTTGCCTGTGGCAGGTTTGAGATGTGACTTGGATCTGTGGAGCTGCTTGTTGGTGCCTTCAGGCTTTGTGGCACGTCACCTTTTGCTGTGGAGTCTGAGCACCCCTAAGCCATCTGCCAGTGTTACTGAGCTGTGTAGCCATCTCCTGAAGCAGCGAGAGCTGAAGCTGAGCATTTAATGGTTAAATAATGCGTTGTGTCCTGTGCCACAAAACCGATGGGCAGAGCTGTGGGGTTCATCCTGATTATCCATGTCATGATGTGAGGAAATGCTGCTGAGTCTAAATTCTCCCATTCTCTCTCCTAGGGGACTTCCTTCCTCCCCCGCCCCCTCCTGTGGATGACCTCGGGAACATCACATCACCACAGGGTGCCTTCCCCCCCCCACCCCCTCTGGATGATGTTACTTACAATGTGCAGGTAAGAAGAGAAGAATATTGTCATTCATGCAGAACCGATCCAGAAACTGGGGAAATGAATGAATGATAATAAAATTGAGGTGGCAAAGCTCTGGTTAAAAATCACGTGTCAGGAATAACCAAGTCAGCTTTAGCAAGCTGTGTTTCCCAAGCAGGGAATATTTCCATTCAAAACTTGCTGGGCTATTAAAGGATTTTTCCCATCCGGCTTGAATTAGAAGACTAATTGCCTTGTGTCCTTGTGATGGCAGATGGGAATGAAACCTTCCCAGAATGAATTGTTTTCTGGAATGGCCATCTCCTTCCATGGACTGTGGTGAGGCTTTAGGGCAGTAATCTGATCCTAAAAGTGCTGTGTTTAGATGCCTAAAATTAAGTGAAGTAAATAAGCCCTGGCCCAGACTCCAGTGATGTAATTGAGACCCTTTTCACCCTCTTTTTGCTGGCTTGGATCTTCTAGATTGGCCACCTGGATGAAAATGCAACTTCTAAGATGCATCAGGTGATGATGGCATGTCCAAAGTGGGTATGGACAGACCCTGAACACCTTTGAAAGACATGAACACTTTTGTGGAGGTATTGCAGGTTTGCCTGCGGTGCCAGGTTTGTGTTTGCTCAGGCACATTCTGGGGAGATGCACTCAGACTTCAGGGACAAGGCACTCAAGGTGATCAAGGAGTAAGGAGCTGAACTTCCCAGTGGAGACCAGAAGAGTTTGTCTTGTTAGCTGAGTGAAAGGAAGGCTGAGGATGGGTCTGGTTGCAAATTTGAAATACACTTGGGGAATAAACCCGTATTTCAATGCTGTGTGGGTGCTGGTGCAGGAACAGGAGAGGCTGAGCTTGCCGGAAGTACCTTCATGCTGGTGTTTAGAAATTTTCTAAGCATCAAGGGTCCAAAGGTCTGAAAGAGCCTTCTGTGAGAAGTAGTGAGAACAAAGAGAGCATGGTCCAGGTTTGAGGCTGTTGAGAGTTGTGTAACCACATATCCACAGACATGGGGCTGCCCCTGATGGCCCTGGAAGATTGTGGCAGTCCTGTATCCCTTGGTGGGTTTGAACACGAGAGCAGGCCAGCAGGCAGGCATTAAACAGGATTCAAATGACCTGACTTAATTCCTGACCCTCTCACTGCCTCTAGAGTCAATTCATCTACTTCGTGCCTTAATAACAAAACATTCCCCTCCCTCATGGGCTTACTGGGATTTCTTGCCTGTGGCGAGATGTTCAGATGCTGTGTCAAAGCCTCAGCCTGTTCCTGCAACGGGCTCAGTGTTGAAGCAGCCTCTGAGCAGGAAGGGGTTAAGGGGGATTGTGTTCTCCCTTGCCAGGAAAGGCTGCAGCCGTCAGGGCCATTGCCAAGTGAGGAGCATGGCTTTTCCCAGCTTTGGGGGAATGAAGTAATTCCCCAGCAAGTGTTGTTCTGTCTTTTATCTCTCTGAGAAGAGTGGCCCCTGTGGGAGCAGGGGAGCTTCCAGAGCGCCCTGGGAAGCTGTGGAGCAGCAGGCTCCTGGCAAACGCAGGGCACTGCCTGCATGGTGCCTGCACAGGAGCCTGGGCAGCAGGAAGGGGTCGTGGTGCCTCACAGGATTCCTCAGGGTCAGGCTTCCCCCTTCCCAGGTCACCCAGGGAGAGGACTTTGTGTGTTTATTGAAAGGAGCTCGCTCCTGCCATGGCTCCAAAAGTGTCCCTGGGCCACTCTAGGCTGTCGTGGGGATGTGCCCCTTGGTGGAACCACTCAGCAGGACAACTCTTCTCTCTGAGCTCATGGAATTGGTATTTGTCACATCCTTTCTCTCTAGCTTTGGGAAACTGGGGCTGGAGCTGTGTTCTGTGCTGGGTTTTAGCAAGAGGTTGGTTAGAGCAGGATTCCTTTGCATGGTATCCTGCTCAGAGGAAGGTGAGCCTACCAGTTGCACCTGAGCAATCCTGCCTGTCCTCACCCCAAACATGCTCTTATGCAGCAAACACGGCTCCCTGCCTTTAATCTGTGCTCTCGGGTCACCTATTCCCCTTCCTTTTCCCTTCCATTTTCTGTAGGAGATCAGGAGCAGACAAAAGTCAGGGCTAAAGTGAGGAGCTAGCAGGGTTTGGGGTTGCAAGATCAGCTCCTTATCTTCCAGGAGCAGCAAAAGTCACACTGAAGCAAGGTGTAAAGGCCAAGAGAGGAGGAAAAGGGCAGGTTGTGCTGAAGAAAGCTGCTCAATGCCTTTGTGCATCAAACACAGTAATTTTCACAATTCTGGACAGACATTCTTGTGCTAAAGGAGCAGAACGAATGGTGACTGTGTTCCTTCTGCTGTGAGGACATGGCTGCCTGAAATCAGGGATCTCATGAACATGTGTTGTATTGGGTTCCAAGAGGCTGATTTTGCTCTCCAATGCCAGACCATTTAATTTCCATGCCTCAGTTTCCCCACTGCTAAATGTAAGCGCTGGAGCAGCAGACCCAGTTCCTGAGCATTGACCTGAGGCTGCTGTCTGGGGTGGTTTGGCCCCTGTGGACCTGGTGAGAGCCCTCCAGATCTGCTTCAGAGTTTGAAATTCATCTGTTCTGTCAAATCAGCCATTTTACATCAGAAATTTCTCTCTGGATGGCACAGTGCTGATGACAGCTTATGAAATACGTGTGCTGTGGGGCTCCAGGTAAAGCTTTTTATACTAGGTGTTAAGTTGATGAGGACAGCAGGATAAATGTTTAGTTTATTATCATTTTGCGTGTTGCTGTTACCAGAGGGCTGAAAGCTGCACAGCTTATTACAGTTTAAGTTGTAGCTTAAGAGCAGCAGTTAAAATAATAATACCCAGTTTTCATAGACCTGTTTATCTCTGGATCTCTATTTGGACAGTGGAACTGGCCACTTAGGATCAGATCCAAAAAGGTACTTTAGTATCTGACTTATGCTCTGATGGAAATCAGAGGAGGGCTGGGTCATGAAATACCTTTGTGATAGATCTGGCACTTTCTTGTAATTTCTGTTTTCCCATCTAGATCCATCATATTCGGATTCACAGCAGAGCTGTGGGGAGGAAAGGGGGAAGGAAATTTAAACTCTTTTCTTATTAACTGGAATGCCTTTTTTTAGAGAAAAGGAAAGAAAAGGAAATATTTATTTTTAAAAGAGTGTGTTTGGGCTGGGGGAGAGTTGTGTTGGGAAGTTCCCCTTCGGCTGCAGCCGGGGAAGGCGAGGACTTGTTCCCAGAATGGTGGTGAGGGCGCGGCGATGGCGTGTTTGACAAATAAGGACATGAGCAAAGAGCCTTTTGCCACGTTGGCCTGGGCTCAGTTTAAAAGAGAAAGAAAAAAAAAATTCTGGACGGGAAGAAAAATGAAATCACTGTTTGTCAAAGGGAAATAGATAGATCTGGGAGGGAGGGAGGCAGATTTTTATTATGTTTTTGCCTTCTAGTTTCAAAACAGGCATTCTGCCCAAGCCAGGGAAAGCAAAAGTGAAAAATTCTCGTCAGCCACCTCTCAAGTACCCTGTTTGCTCACAGAGAGGGACCCTCAGTCATGGATCTAGCAATTTCTTCCTTCCTTGCCAGGCAGGGCTGCGCAGGGATGAGAACTGTGCACAGCTGTGTGAGAAGCCTGTCCCTGCCCCATGCCCTGTCCTTGTGAAGGCTGTCTCGGGAGTCACGGGTGCTGCTGGCTTTGAAATGACCAGTTGTCTGTAAAGGGGAGGGTCAGAGCTCAGCGTTTCATGCTGGGCCAGGACCTGGCTGGCTCAAAGCAGATGTGACCCTCAGCTGCCATCGTGCCAAGGGCCGCCTTGGGAAAACATCCATTTACAGATCCCTACTAATTACCTGCACGTGCTGCATCTGCAGATGGGTCTGATTTTCTTTTGGGGTCTGAGACGCTACCACAGCACGGGAAGGAGAGGATTGGGTTGAGCTGGGATGGCACCTCTTTCCCAGCAACCCCCAGCTGTTATCAGTGTGTTTTTTATTGACAGGCCACAAAACACTTTACAAAAGAAATACCACGCTCTTCCTGATAAGGAAGCTGGAGCAGTGCTTTGGAAAGTGCTTTGCCTAGGTCACCAGGCTGACCAGTAACAGGCTAAAAATAAGACCGAGATCTCCTGCATCCCAGAGCAATTCTGCCTGCTACATCCCAGAGCCTCATTACTGTAATAACTGTGAATTAATGAATAAACACCATCAGTGCTTGAACATAGGGAGAATTTGGGATGTATCGTGAAGAAGTGGCTTTAGGTTGGGGGTTAAAGTGAACAAACAATCAGACTTTGAACAGTTGCATGAAGTGCAATATAAAGAATTTTAATATACCAGTTCTTGTTATAACCATCTATTCTTGGAGGGGCTGCAGGGCTGCAGCTACACAGCCAGGTGACTGTTCCTACATTCAAACCTGCTGAACTCACAGGTCGTATCGTCCTGTTGTGATGTGCAGGAAATCAGCCACAGGGCTCGAATTCCTACTGCCAAGGAATTTTGGAAGGAGAAAAGCTGAAGCGCGTTCTGGAGGCCTGTGCGCCTTCCCCCACGAGGCTGTTCCGAGGGGACCTGTCTCCCTTCTCCTCAGTGCTCGTGCCCGGGAGAAGGTGGGAATGTGTTGATAGATGCGAGAAGCGAGAGCCTCATCCTTGTTAGGGAAGAGGCTGCCAGGTGTTTCGCTGTCTGACTCCGCTCCCTGCGAGCGGCGGCGGCGGTGCCTCTGTGGGCGCTGACTCACCAGCTGAAGGAACAGCTGGGACCCAGGAATTGTTTTTGTTTTGGTTTGTTTTCTAATTTATTTCTTAATTTTGGGTGCACATCTTGGCAAATAGCTGGGGAGGAAAGAGCATGAATTTTGCCAGTGGGGGTTGCTGCCTTAAATAGCTCATCTCCTGTTCAGAGGCTGGGCTCTGCCTGTTGGTGCTGGGCTTGCTTTAAATCACTTGCCTTTTAATGTCTGGAGAAGCTGAAAAGGCCAAAGAGAGAAGAACATGTGTTCAGCCTCCCTCTAGTGCTAGATTTTGTTAATCATCAGGATTAGTGGCCTGGTTGTAGGTGCTTGCTGGTGAGGAATGTTGGTACCACAGGGCAGCTCTCGCTGCTGGCGGAGCTGCCTGACTCCAGGAGGGATCAGTAGCTCCCAGAAACTGTAAATAAAGCCACAGTCTGTGTGCATTGCTGCCATTCGAGATCCAGCTTTTGCAGATTTCTGTGACTTCTAACCTGATTTATTAAAATCCATGTGATAAGCATCTGCCTTTTATCTAAATTGAAGTTGTGTCCAACAGTATAAATAAATTACCTGGTAATGTTAACCCTCTTACTCAAACCTTGGCTTTGCAGGAATGCTTTTCATCTGTTCCCTTCCTGCCTTCCTCATGTATTTGAGAAACAGGAATATGCTGTGCTCTAAGTTAGACTTAAACAAATAACATGTATGTTCTCTGAATGTTTAAATGCTCACTGGGTCTCTACAGGTCAATATGTGTTTGCTCTATAATAGGGGTTTCTAGGCTCTAGGGTGATAAAAATCAGTAATATAACATCTGTATATGTTGATGAATATTGGAATGCATGAGAGATAAAATGCATGCATTTCTTATATGTGTATGTATATATTTATTTATACTCTACAGATACATGTACAAGAAATGAATGAGTGGGAATGTAGAGCAGACCTTCACATTATTGGGAAAAAGCATGCACATTTTATCCCTGCTGCTTTTTTATCCCTTTTTGTGGGTAGCATGACCAGTAGATCCAGGATCACAAGAGAAAAGGAACACTGAGCACTTCTTTCAGGCAGCTCTTGATGTATCCCATCTTATATGCATGTTTATTTTACAATGCCAAACCACATTCTATTTTAAATCTTTAATGAACCTCTGTTCCCATCCATGTAACTTTCCAATCCTTACTCTCTTCAGAATAGACAAAGATGCTTATTATAAACCACAAATTTTACTGAATGGGTAAACTGGAAAAGTTTTAATTGTGCAGTGCAAGCCTGTCATTCGTCTCCCTGCCTGGCTATTAATATCTTGGCAATGTTATAATGCAACACAGCCTTTAATAGCTGAACCTCTCGGCAAGGACTACAAAGTGAGCAAGGGCCCAAACAGTTAACTGTGCTCATTATTTTCATCATGCTTATTACTGTGTTATTTAATGTATTTGTTATTGTTTAATACAGTCACCCAGCACACAGGATATGCCAGGACCTGCACACTTGTGCCTTCTTTGGGAGGAGAGCTCTGAGGCTGAGGCTGGGAGATGCTTTCAGAGGTGAAACAGGGCAGCTTTTGATAATCTGCCACACAGCAGGTGATGAGGTGAAGGAACAGAAGAAAGCAAAAGTGTGGTACAGATCGTGTGTAAATAAGGGTATGGGACCTTCAAAAAAGTCGCGAGAGGAAACAGAAAGGTCAGAAATATTGCTGCTTATGACGGTCAGAGCTGATCAGGGCAAATCCATCCCAGGTCCAACAGAAGGCTGTGCTCCCCCAGTGCTGTGCCCAAGGATCAAGCCCTGGTGGGCATCTCCTTGGTCCTGTGAACACACCTCTGTGGGACACTGTCACACTGCAGATGCTGGAGTCAGCCACAGCTGGCACCTGCAGAGAGGTTAATCTGTAACCTGGATTATACCCATGGATAACAGAGACATGGATGTGGAAAGTAATAGTGGAGGCATGGAGAGCATGCAGAAAAAGCAGGCAATTTTGTTCTGTCAGAGCTGGTGTTGGCTGGTGTCAGACAAAAAGCAAGCAAATACATCGTTGTATGAAGGTAGAATTATTTAAGCAGAGGGAAAATAAAAAGATAATGAAGATGTGGGAATCCTCCTATAAAAGCAGACAATCTGTGTGATGGGAGAGAGTGAGATAACATGACCAATGCAGAAGAAATTTCCATTTTTCTCATTTCTGAGTGCTATTCAAGTCTGCTGTTGGATTAGCAGGTCCTAGGAAAAATCTCTTGCAAGATGGGTTGCTCCTGTCTCAGACCCTGGGTAGCCTGTGTTGCATTAGGGAGCTATAATGCAGCAGCAAGACTAAAACAAACAGACTGTCAGTAACAAGGAGGAATACTAAAAACTGCAGCAGACAAATTATTATGCCTTTTCTATGAAGCTGGCTGGGATTGGAAGATGTGGTTTAGAAAGTCAAAGTTTTTCCATGCATCTTGGGCATGGTGGTAGTCTGGAACGTGACAGAGCAGAGTCAGATTCCCACCTTGGGTTTGGTGCTTTAAGGACTGTGATGCTATGCAGTGTGGAAAAGAGTCAAATAAGATAAAAATATATAGAGTTCTACCAATTGGAGAATCCAGTTGTGGCCTAAATTCAGTTTTAGAGCCCTGGAGTTTTTCAAAGAGTAGGATAAACTTGATCCTATTTTTGGTGAAAATTTTTTCTGGCAGCAATGAAATGTGGATATGGAGAAGTTGTGAGAGCATCTAATTTCCAAGAATGGATGTGGCTGAAATGCAGGTTCCTGTCTCTGTTTTTCAGTTTCCATTGCTGGTGAAAAACAGCTTCAGCTGCCATGAAGGGTGGTTTTGTTGTTAGAAAATGTTGCCTCTGTGAGGAGTGTGTGGCATGGTGACTGAGCAAGCTGAAAAGTGGTAGAAATACCAATGAGAAATGTTGCAGCCAGCGCTGAAGGAATTTGTTCCAGACATGATTTTAAGTGTCTGCTATGGTAAAACTCCATCTTTGAAGGACCATTCTCCACAATTGTATTTTTCAGTTTGATTTGCTGATTAAAATGCAGGATGTTGATTAGCTTTAACACACAAAGAACACGTTAAGGAAGAGCATCTGGAAAACATCATGTGATGGTTTTAGTATTGGTTTTAATGGTGTGAGAAGTAAAATATAAATGTTTGGAAAAGCTGTAGCAACTCCCAAGTGTTGCTGAAGCCAGTAAGTGACAAAGGTGCCTTACAAACTCCTTTCATTCAACAGTCCTGAGGTACAGCTCCTTCCCTCTCCGTCTCCTCATCCCCACATCTCTCTTTTGCCATGGTAACAGTCTCATGTCTTGTCACGTTAAAGGTCTGGCCTTCCTCTTCAGCTCCTGAGTTGCTCTCCCTTTCCTCCCCCTGTCTCTGGCTCTGCAGATTCCCCCTGTTCAGCCCTGCAATCCCCCTGTCTGTGTGTTCCTAAGGGATGCCCCTGCTGAGGTCTGCAGGTACCCGGGTGTCCCACGGTGGTGGTAGGGCTGCCCTCAGGGGGCAGCATGTGGTCATTTCTGGGGTCCGACCAGCCTCCTAAAGACACTTAGGTAAGGAACACACTTTCAGTGCAGAAGTTTGGCTTCTGTGGCTGTCTTGGCCCCAAGCAGAGATACAGTTGACAGCTGTTTTCCTGAGGTCTGATTTGTACTGGGGGCACCACCTTTTCTGATGCATGAATTCTAATTGAAAAGACAGCACTTCACGTTCATTTATCTGCATGTGGACAGTATCAAATTAAACTTTGGAGCTCACTCAGGAGGGATCTGCACACTGTGGATTCCATCTCAGGGCAGCACAAATTATCCATTGTTCAGTTTTCTGTGTTATTCATGTCCCTTTTCTTCAGCTGAGGTTCTCACTTAGAAGATGTGTAGAATGTAAGGTGTCCAAACACGGCAATTGTTGTTAAAGAAGAAATAAAAACCCATGGTCTTCCAGCCAGATCCAATACCAGACACACATCTGGCAGCCTTGAAGGGAAAGTAGAAGTGGGCCTAATTGTTTGGAAAATGAGATTGCAAATTTCTTGAAGGCAAGAACCTTCTTCAGTGAATCAGGCTGTGGGGTTTGCCCAGCTGAGGCCTGCCTGCCCCATGTACTGCAGCCATTGACCACGCCAAAAATGTGTAGACTGAGGCAGAGTCCAGATTTTCCTGTTCTCAGCTTTAAGACATATAATAGATTTTTAACATGATTCATTTCCTCAGAAGCTAAACCCAAGCCATTGACTTTCATGTAGTTTTATGCATCCATTTTGCTGACATTTTGCCAGATTCACTGGGAATCCTTGCAAACATTTTGGCACTCACCCCTTCCTATTACAGCAAAACAAGCAAACAAACTCAGAAGTATGTTATAAGTTTAATTTCTGGACCTAGTGCTTACTCAGGCTGTGAAAATTGACCAGCCAGTTTTAATTTTACTTTTTCTCTCATTGGTGATTTCCTAATAGCTTCACAGCCCATGCTCAGGAATGCTTTCTCAAATTCAGAGAAGCTTGGCTGTGTGCTTAAACTTCATTAAAGTTGATAGAACTTAAGCACACGTGTAAAATTAAGCATATGCTTATGTTTTATACAGTCTTTTTGCAGGTGACACAAGCAGCTGCATATGGGTTTCCAATATGTGATTAAATTCCAAAAGGAGTTTTTAAAAACAGTTTTAGTCAACCTTAATTTTCTGAAATTGGTAGCTTTAACAAAACCTATCTTTTTTGATTTAAATTGCCTGAGACGTGTGCCTTTTAAAAAGCTCTTTATTTAACTGTCACAATATGCAGTCTTGTGTGGGATAGAGTTTGTTCATGTAAATTTAATTTCCACTTAAAGTGGTGCAAACACAAAGTGATGTCAATAGATCTTTATGGACTGGCAGAGCTGTTTCTTTCTCACCTCTGTCGAGGTGGGGGCCAGGCAGAGCCATTAAATTGTCAGCTGTGCCTTTCTGCCTATCAGATCATAAAGCTTTACCTGCTCACCCAGGGAGACCAAAGGCATCCAGTCTCGATCCACAGACATCCAGAGGTGGAGAAATCTTGGAAGTTTGTTTTAACATTTAATTGCCTGCAGTATTACACATAAATGAGTATCTCTGTTATTTCTAAAAGGAATTTCCCCAGCTTTGGCTTCCCGACTGCTGTGTGTTTTTCTGTTTTGCTAGATTGGACAGTCTTGTGGTATCTGGCATTTTCGTTCTGTGAAGCTGTTTAGATATTGCTATTGAGCTACTCCATCTCCTTTGTAGGTGAAACCAAGTGAGCTCTGCACGTGTCTCCTTTTCAGCTGTTTTCTGCTTTTTTGGGGCATCTCAAGTTCTTAAACTGCTGCCTCCCATACTGGACACAATATGTGCCAGACTCACCCTAAGTGTTGAAAGAAGTAAAATCACCTTCGGCTCTGTGCTTCCCTTGTGCCTGGCAGGAGATGGTGTTTGGTGTGGTTTTCCCCTCTGGAATATAAATCCAGAGTTGGGGGCTGGGTGTGACAGATTGCCTTGTGCACAGGTGTGTGTAATTCGTGTCTTGTCAGACACATCCTGTGCTCTCCAAGGCATCCACCTCTTACCTCTTTTCTTATGCCAGAAAAGGAAAGATGAAGATCACGACTTGGCCAGAATGTGAAGATGAAGGCAGTCTTTGCTCTTTGACATCATCACTGGATCTTTTAAAAATGTGACATTCATGTCATGTGAGTCAGTGGGAAGGCCTTCCATTATTGCACTGGACACTTAATGAGCTATTTGGTTTCTACATTGATTAAACTTCGCAACTGTATTGGGGTAATTGGCTGCTCTTTGGTTATGGTTCCCCTTGGAGGCAGATGATGAAATATCCACTATGTTCTCCTATTTCTCAGTTTTTCTGTAAGCAGCAATACTCTGTGGGGAACATCAGCTCTGCTTGATGGCTAATTAAACATTAATTTGTGACGATATCGGAGCAGATTTTAAGTCGGTGGGGGAGTACGCAAAGAAAGGGGAAACTTTTAACAGTCACCATAATTGTCAATAAAGAGTCCTAATGTAATTGCATTAATTAAAAGAAAAGGGATATATTCCCTGCTGCTGTAAAGTTAGTTAAAGTCAGTGAAAGTCATGCTGGGTCAAAAAGATTTCATGGCCAGCTGTTCTTGCCCTGTGGACAGACAAGCAGTGCTGTCCTGCCCAAAGTGTAAAGTAAAAAAAATATATATCCCAGTTCTTATTGTATATTCTGCTGATGAACAGGAATGTTTCACAAATTCAATTTAATTCCCAAGGACGAGTAACTGTAACTCCACCCAGAGAATATTAAATTGCCTTAATGGAAAAATAAGCTGGTTTTATTCTCCCCCTTCTCTCCCCACCTTCCCCATTCAGTTTTCAAATAACTTTATGTGCCTCCTTAGTTTATTAATACACTTCTCATCTTGCTGCTGATTTTGCATCTGGTAGCACTTAACACAGACAAGAGTCCCAAAGCTTTTGATCAGACATGTTAAGTAAACTCTCAGGACTGTCGGGTCTGCTGCTCTGGCAGATGTTGGCTTGTGGGACTCCTCCTCTCTCTTCATCCCCTGACTGTTCCTTATCAAATCCATGCTGTTGCTTTCATGTGCTGAGGATCATGGTGCCTTTCCCCACATACTCTCTGGCCCACGATGTGGAGATCCTCCGGTCAACTGAAAGGCATTTGTTGTTGTGCTGGTTTTCAGAGGCCCAGAGAAGCACTGCACTTTTAAAAGCCTCATTTAGCCAACCTCAACTTTTCCAGGACTTTCTTCCATGAGCAAAACACAACAGTGAGAAACCCAGAAAAGCTGGGTGCAGGTTTGAATGCCCGAGGTGGAGGTGTCAGCCTGTGATGCAGCAGGGAGCTGGGTAACACCGTCCTGAGGCAGAGCACACGGGGCTGAGGGGACCCGACAGCACAGGACCTCTGTGTTGGCATCTGCAGTTTCAGGGCACCTACAAGCACACTCCTGGGGTGCAACGAGGATCTTATTGAGTGCTTTTTGCTGCATCTTCTTTACTCCTGTTGCATAATTGCCTTCTGTTGTCCTCAGGGGTGGCAGAGGGACAGGGAGTCTTGCAGATCTCGTGGTCTATTGTCCATGTCCCATCAGATCAACCAGTCATCTGTTGCTGGTGTTTGATCCAGGGCTTCAGCAGAGCGTGCCCCAGGCCATGGATCCTGTCGGCTAAACTTCTATGATGCACTTCCATCCTTTTTTTATTTCTGCTCATTCATCTGATAACCATGGCCAAATCCTCTTGAGAATTCTGGACTAACCACGGGTGTTTGTGGCAAAATCTTCCCTCCAGTGTTAGGGGCAGGAGCTGCTAGAAGGGAACGTAGTCCTGGATTACTCTACTGCTCATCCACCCTGGTGGCATCCTGCCCCCACCAAGGTACTGGTGTTGGGACTGGGGCCCTGGTCAGCATAAGCAGAGGGCAACAGCTTATTAAACAGTGATGGAAGATGACCACGGGCCCCACTGGTCCACAATCCAGTTGCTGGCCACGACAGTGGCTCGGACCCAGCCTTCTGGTCATGTGAAATTGGGGCCATTCTGCAATGAAATTGCAGCTGGATCTTGGATGACTTGGACAGGGGTTTGTTGTCTTCTGGCATGTTTTGTCAGGTCTCGGATGGCAAATACAGAGGATGAAATGTCCTTTAAGGAGCTGGCTTGGCCCAGTGGATTAGCGTCTTCATCTGGTGGCCTGGAGGAGGTTGGTTGTATCTCCAAGTTTTAACACCTCACTCCCACCCCTCTACCTTCATTCCCTTCCCAGGGCTGGTATCCCGTTGACAGTAAGCTCCTTGGGGAAAGGATGTTTCCTAGGTATTGTATGTGAGCAGTGCCTGTCACACTGATCTCTAGGGAAATATAGATCTTTATTATCATTCAGTTTCATAACTGCAACAAAGCCTTTGCTTTCTTTCATCTATGCGTCCCAGGAGGCTGAGTGCAGTTGGCTGTGATTTCTGTTGTCTCTGCTAAAAGAAAGGAAGAAATGGGTTTCCAGGTGTTGGTCCAAACCCTGGCACCTAGGACTGTGGTCAGTTATTTACCTGCAGAGACTGGAATGTACCCACCAGCAGAGGTGGCTCATGGCAGGTGTCAGCAGGTGGATAGAAAACACAAGTGGAGACTTCATGTGAACGTCTCTAGAGCCAAATCAATCCCTAGTGACCAGAGGAAAATGTAAAAGGGAAGCACAGAATATTTTATGTTTATTATGTATCTTGGAGTTTTCTTCCATGTGTTCCTCCTGCTGCTTTTGAAATCCACGTAAACTCACAGCAACCACAGTGTCTTGCAGCAGAAGTAGCTCTGCAGCTTAGCAGCGTGTTGTGTGACAAAACACCTACCCCCTTTTCTTTGTTTTGAGACTGATGCCTTCTACTTTCATGCTTTCTTCTGTTATCTGCTTTCTCTGTTTGTTTTTCCTTTAAAAAATGTTTTTATTATTTGTCCTTTTCATAAGCTTCCTACACCACAGTGAGTTTTTAAATCAGTTGTTAAGGTTTTGCAAGGTGTCTCCTAGCAATGCTTAACAAATAACTTTCCTTCATCTGCTTGTTTGTTTGCCCCAGCTGAAAGCCCGTGCAGTTCTTTACCACACCTTGTTGCTTCAGAAATGAGTTCAATCTGGATACCCAATGCTATTTGTGTTTTCCATGAGTGGAGAAATTGAATGTGGGACTATGGCTACCCCAGAATAATCGCTGTCGGTGTGGCTGAGCACAGCTCCCTTCACCCCTCTGTGCCTCCTGCAGTTTGCTGTGGCACGGCTGCTGGTGTGAACTTTGCCAGGGGAAGATATTTGACACTTTTTACTGGCCGTTTTTGGGACCATATAGGCTGGTGTTTAGTAGATGATCACCCCTACCCCATTTAAGCCCTGTTCCAGGTAGGCCCAACCTGCCTCCTTACAGTGAAATCTTCAAAAGTGGTTGGAGTTAAAGAAACGTTGCTCAGTTAAATGACAGTGGCATCTGAGAGACACCAAATGGTGCCTTTCAACTGCTCTCTTTAAACTTTTGAAGTGTTTTCCTTTGGTCCTGCTAATATCCAGCAATACAAACCAGGTAAAACTATTCTGTGCCTGAAAAAAAGAAAGAGCAAGGGGAAAAAATAAATCAAAACCTAGCTTCCCTTTGGCTTTTATCCTTGATGTCATCAAAAGACTAAAAAGGATATTTCAGGCCTGGCTTCAGCCTGATGGAACAGCAGGGAAGTTCTTTTCTATTAGATCCTTGATACAATCACATCTGGTGAAATCACTGTGGTCACATCTGCTGAAATCTTCCATCATTTCAGATTTGTTTCAAAAGACTCAATCTTTCTGTTTTTAAAGGGCATGACTTCTTTTCCAGCCCTCCTTGGTGCCTGGAACGGAGATTAGGCATCAGTCAAGCATCTCAGACCCCCCTTGCCCTGAATGCTGCAGTCAGCTCTTGTCTCCATGTGCGTGCGTGGGGGGCAGCCTCTTGGGACTGTTTAAATTTACATTAGGGAATTTGAAAGAAAATGTTTACACGTCTCTGTAGGCTTAGGGGAGAATAGACACGGCAACTCTTAAGGGTGCTTCATATTCCTGATAGATGCCCTTCAGTATGCATCTTTTTTGCCACTGCAATGTCTTTTGGGGCTTTAGATGGCTTTTGTGACCTTGGAAAGAAGAATGAATAAGAGAGGAGGTAGCAGGGGTGTGTGTCTGAAAAGGACCTTGCCTCTGGCAGTGATATTGTTAGAGTAAGTGCAAAGAAAGAGAAAAAAAAGAGAAAAACTAAACACAACCCCCAGCCTGAAGTATAGCAAGACTGAATCACTTCCTTTCTTCTCCCTGGCTAGCATTTCTCACAGTCTCTTCTTGTAAGTACAGTGGATATCATTGAAATCAAACACTTTTCTGTCCCTCACCTGTCCCCAGCTAAAACACGAAATAAGAACTGCATCCTTCTAAGGATGCATCTCTGTCTAAACCCAAGCCCAAGGCCAAGGCCTTATGCTGGAGCATAAGAAGAGGCTCACTCCTGTTTTATTTGCTCTTCCTACCACCACCTCAGTGCCTATCCCAGAATTATGGCAGCCTGCAGAGCGTGGTGGGTGGCTGCCATGGGTGCAGCCTGGTGGAAGCAGGCAGGGGGCACTGAATTTATCAGCTCTACCACTGCATCTGTGGCTCAATGGCTTTTGCTGGAGGAAAAGACAGTAAAGTCTTTCAGGGCAGAAGTCATTCTGTGCTATCTGCTTGCTCACAACTCCTGATTTGCATAAATGGCACTTTCTCCTCTTGTTACCTTAATCATTCCTTTGTCCCAGAAGGCTTTCCTGCTTTTCCCTGTTTTTGGATGTGTAAATGCAAGAAGTGTTGATGTGTTACAGCTCAAAGAGAGCTCCCAAGCACCTTGGGCTCCCAGTTAAACCAATACACCAGGAGCAGAAGGCACTGTGGGCCCCCACAGTGTCTTGAGTCATTAGCTGTGACCTTTCCTCATATCTGTGGTGTTTATCTGCATCTTTCACTTGTGAGTTAGGAGGTTATCAGTGACCTGTGATAGCACGGCATGTGGATTGTGTGTTTAGCTGCAGCTCTGCTGTCTTGGACGTGTCTGCACAGATAAACCAGCACTGCATTTCCCACTAACAACAGCTCACGTTCCTGGGGCACAGTTCAGAGGATGAGCTGGCCACAGCACTCAGGAAACATGCAAATGTGCTGAGCTCAACCTCTGTTAGACAAGACTTTTGAGGTGGATGGAGAGATGGTGGAAATCGATGCTGGAAAATTGCACTGGGGTGAGCAAAGTCCTGATGCTCCCAAAGTATTCAGGAGTTTGGCCATTGCCTTGTGTTGGTAGAAAACATACACTGGGATTCTAGAGTTACTTGAACCTGCCACCCATGTCAGCAGGTCACTGCTGCAAAGCCACCCTCCACATTTCCCCGACACAGCCACACCACCTGGCATCAGTGATTTGGCTCAGAGGCCAACCTGGCAGCCCTCGTTGCATCTCTCATCCCAGGGGCTAATGGCCTGGCCTGAGCTACAGCCCTGCAGGGCAGCAAACAGGGCATGGAGAGAGGGGAAAACACAATGAAAGAGAGACGGCTGGGCCTGGGTAGGGAAAGGAATTTGGAGCAGGAGCTAGGAAGGACATCTGGGAGCCAGATTCTTCTTTTCGAGCCCACTGCAAGGAGCTGGCTTGGTTAAACGAGAGACGTTCATGTTTCTCTGCTGAAAGCTGCAAAATACGATAAGAGAAGTTGATCTAGGGTTGTAGGAAGAGGTGACATCTAGGGAAATCATTGTGCTTTTCATGTCTTTTAGCTCGGTGAATAGTTTTACAACCCTTTTAGCACAGTGAGGCAAAATTTGAGACCCTGCGTTGACCTCTGCACTGCATGTTCAATAATGAATGTTCCTTGGAGTGATGCAGGGGGACCTGTGGCACTGACTGCTGTTGGGTTGTAGGATTAGCAAAAGTAAAGCAAATTTTCATCAGAGCAGAGTGGGTTGATGGGGCTCGGGAGTGGATTACCATCAGAGCTGCTCTGAACTGCACACCAGGAATTCAGGGGCAAACAAACAAGCCAAGCAGTGAAGCTCTCTGCTGTTTTTCTCTCTTTTGACTCACAGCAGAGACTGAGCCAGGGGATAGGAGTGTGGGCGTTGCAGAAGTTCACGTGAGTGGATAGTCTCTGGCATGAGTAATTTGTTGGACTGGGTTGGCTTACGTTTGCTTTCTGTCGAACTCACGTTGGCTGAGCCAAAGATAGCATCCTTTTTCTTTTTAAACCCATTTTTCCATATTCTGCTGGCTGGAAGAGGGGGCGCACAAGCGACATGTCTGCAACAATGCCATAAATCCAGACAGAAATAGAATTAGCAGTTCCCTCTGCTTCCGGTGTTTGTATCTGCAGGGCTGAGCTTAACCAGCCCGGGCTCCTCAGAGCAGAGCCGCGTCTGTGTGAACCTGTTGTGCCTTGGGACCTGAGCTCGGGTTTTGTTCCAGAACAATACCATAAAACTTTCATAGCAACGTCATGACAAAGAGCCTGGGAAGAGGAATAACTTAACCCTCTCTTGCTAAATGCTCCAGTTTGCCCACGCTGCAAATCCTTCCATTGAATATGGAACACTGTGGGGAGAGAGAAAATTCAAGATTTGTGGGGATGGGGAAGAAAACACAAGCAGAAACCTGTCTTTGTGAGGATTACAATTTCTGAAATGTCTTTAAAGTCCATTCTTGCCCCAGTAGGCCCTGGCACACATCGGTAGTGTCATTCATTGGCACTGTTGCACTGCATTATGCTCCTGCATTTGTAGAGTTGGGCTCTTAATCTATGTTGATTATGTTTTAATTGAATAAATAAATCAGAGCCCAGAATCAATAGAGATGCTTCTATGCTGTTTTATTTTATTTTTCTAGGTTTCCTAAGGACATTTAACTTTTACAACCTTACAACTTGTTCTGCAGCATTTGCTAGTCAGCTGTTGCGTAATTGTTCTGGGGAATGAGAACCTGGGAATAATATGGCCCAGAAATGCTAAGAAGCAGAAATTAAATTGGCTGATCTTCTCATCTGCCACCATCCCTTCTCTCCAGGGTCAGGGTACCAAGCAGGTCCTGTGTGGACTCCAGTGTTATTCCTGGGCCTGCCGTTGGCTTGATTTATCACCTCACATGTTGGGGCCTTGGATGCCCTTTGCATCTCCCCTCTCCTTTCCAGGCTTACTTTTGGCTGCTTAGCTTCAAAATTCTCTGGACTGGAGCAATCACAGATTTTTCTGTCTGAGAAGCCTGTGGCAGTTACAGGCCAACAACTGGAAGATGGAGAAAAACCAAACAAGAGCCATGAAGTGCAAAGGAAGTTTGCAGATTTAAAAATCCAGGTGCCTGCAGTTAGCCAGGAGTAATGGTCTGGGCTAATTCCTGTGAAAAATACTTCTTTTTTTGAACAATAGCTTGGATGGAAAGACTTTATAATAAAAATAGGCAAGAAGAGTTGCATTTGTAGGTATTTTCTAACCTGACTCTCAGCCTTTTAAATGGTGTGTTCTTGCATAAACCGCACTGGAGCTTCCATTTTCTTGTTAGTCAAGGCAAATTTATTGTAATCCAGTAAGATTTAATAATGATTAGGAACTAATGAATGCCTCAGCACGTATAAGTTTGGCAGATCAGAGGCTGCCTACTTTGCATAGCCTGTCTCTCTTTGACCAACTTGCCATTCATGTGTCAGATTGATGACTGGGGAGTTCTTTAAAACAGGTAATGATCGACTGCTCCTAAAATGAAATTTAAATAAAAACTATCTGTAACAGCCACTGAGCCAAAGGAAAAGGCAAATTTTTGGCTTGGAAAATTGAAGTAACTTGATGAGTGTGAAAGCCAACAGAGCTGGGTTGTCTGTGGGAAGGTGCTGATATGGTCTGAACAGTCTTTGCAGTTGAAATTAGGTGAGGTGTTAGGTAATTCTTTAGTATTTTTATTGTTGACCTCGTCAAGCTCTGAATGAGCTCTTTTGCACCGAGCTCTGTGGTTGCTTGTACATGGAGAGACTCTGTCCTGTCCAGGGGATTTGCAGATAAGTAAGACATGGAAGAACAAAAGAAAAATATCTCAGGCTGAGAAAAGACTTCCAGTGTAATATTTCACTTGACTCCAGAACTCTGGTTTCTGTGCATGCCCTGATGGTGGGCTGGCTCAGTGGGGCTAGCCCCTGGCACCTGCTTCATACAGGCAGGGATCCTCAGCTAAATTTCCCATTCCTGGTGGATCTACCTAATTCCCAAAGCACTGAAAACGTTGAGGAGGATGTTTCCCAGCCTTTACCTGCTTTTGTACCCTGTTGAGAGGTCCCACTGTTGGGTTGGGCTGTACAGCACCGAGGTCCTTCCCAGAGGTTTTGGACTAGGTTCATTTATCAAAAACAAAGCATGGGAATGAGGTCTCTTATAAAATGCTTATTCTAGCAGAGATAGCAGTGCTGCCCTTGAACAGTGGCTTGAGGGTCACATGCTCTGCTGCGGTGCTGAGTTCTGGGTTTTAGTTTTTGAGGTGGGTGGTGGTGAAAATGCATCATCTTTTTCCTTCCAAGTGAGCATCCCTACTGGACTGGGCTGTTTTGAAAGCAGAAAGAAAGCAAAATGTATTGAATTAGAAAGGGTCCTGTCTGCATGTTGGCATTTGCTCTGGGCATGGGCTTTCCTGCGTAAAAGCCTTTTCACAAGGACCTCACTTATGTTATTTTGTGACTGCTTGTTGCAAATCACACCTTTCACCTTCAGTCTGCTAGAAATGGATTGAACTTTTCACTCCTCCTTGGAGGAGCTCATTTTTCAGATGGAATTTGTGAAGTGTTGAATCAGACAGGTAAACACCTACCAAGAATTGATTGAAAATAAGAATAAGTGCACGTGGCCAGTCAGTGGCTGCTGTGGCTTGTAGCTCTGTTCTGTTTGTGCTTTGCCTGGGGGTGAGGACATGGCAGAAGAGATGCTCTCAGGATCCAGGTGCTCCAAGGCTGTCCCCAGCTCTGTCTTCCCAGACAAGTATCCTCCTAAAACACATCTTCTCCATCTTATGGTGTGGGGATTGTCCTGACTCTTCACCTCAGCAGTGGATTGCTGAATTGCTAACCCTCCAAGTCAACTTAACACAATGGGACCCTTGTGGCAAATACTTGTGTGAAGAAAAGCCCCAAAGCAGCATAAATTCCTGTGAGATGGAGGCTTGCTGTTAGTTCTGGAGGGAACTATAGGATTTCAGCATGTTTGTCCTTGCAGCCCGAGAGTTATTGCTGGGCATGGGTGCAGTTCCGTGACGACAGTAAGAAACCATGTGCCAGGCCAAGTGGTTTGAATAACTGGAACTTTTCTTTCTTCTTTAAGGTGAATCCTGGTGGCAAGACACTCGAGGAGAGGCGCTCCAGCTTAGATGCGGAGATCGACTCTCTGACCAGCATCCTGGCCGACCTGGAGAGCAGCTCTCCATACAAACCTCGGACTCAACAGGTTAGTGGCACGTTGCATAAACACAGAGTGGGAAAGGGGCCAGCATCGGCTTCTGGAGTCAATTTGCTAAGTGCTTGGTATTTGTTGCGAGCAGGCCTGCCAGTTCCTCCTGATAGCATCCAGATGTGGCTGTGAATGCGGAGAAGGGCGCAGCTGCTCTGAGGGGGCACCGGCTCAAAAGCTGCCGCACCTCTGAGCAAAGGGCCTCTGATCCCGATTGTCAGATTGCCACGGAGACTGTCAGAAAAATACTTGCAAAAAATGGCATTTCATTCGCCTGAACTTTCAACCAACAATGACTTGTGAATTAAAACCTGCTCAGTTCACGAGTACTTTTGTGCTTTTATTTTCTTGTTGATTTTCTGTTCTGTTAACTTTTGTCTGTCGCGCTGCCAGAAGGATCCAGATATCCGCATCTCACAAAGCAGCTTGGATCGGAGCTCAGCTGTCAGGGTGGCTGTAGCCCAGCAAGGCAGACTGGAATTCGCACTTCTCTGCTGTGTCTAGACGAGGACTGCAGGGGTGACAGTGACTTGGCTAATTTTTGTCACTCATCTAGGTAGTGCTTGAGTGGAGCTATTTAAGTTCTGGTGAGATGTCATCTATTTATCAGAGGAAGTGGTGACACCCCGGTGGCACTTTAAAAAGGGCAGTTCTTGAGATCTCGTAAAATCATCCTAGATATGTTTGTGCATTGTCTTTCCTTCCTAGTCTCATGACTGGTCTCATTTCTCACATGTGTGTGGGTCTGTAGGATGTATGCAGCTATACGTATGCTGAATTTCTCTTAGTAAAGCCCTGAAAGTCAAAAGTATCAAAGGCACAGGTGAGTGATGGGTGCACACCCACTATCCATACAAGCCTTCTCTTTGGTTTGTGTCTGTTTTGGTTGTTTTCATTGCTACATTTCTTTCAAGTAACTGAGAAGCGATGCTTTTGGAGCAGAATCAAAGTAGTGATCAGAGTCTGTTTAGATTTGCTCTCGTTCAAGTCTGCAAATGGAGCAAAAGCAGAATGAAATCAGATTTGTGCTCTTTTGAAAGTGTCCCCGTGCACACAGAGGCTCTGGATTTCTGTCCTTCCTGCAGGGACCTCCCTATAAACTCATCTTTCATTTTAGTAGCATGTGCACAGTTATTGTGTAAACTTACAGACTTGTCCTTGAAAAATAGTCTAATTTGGGTTAGACAGTCAAGAAGAGCAACAATGTAAACCAGATACAATTCAGCCCTTTTCCCAGGGAGTTTTTGTTGTTGCGATAAGTGAGACGAGTTCTGCTCAGGCACTGTGGTGAATAACCCACGTTCAGTTTGTTTGCATGGGCCAAACACACACCAGTGCACACTGTTACTGGGGAATGCTTTATAGAGTCAAAACGCTGCAAGAGTTGGGCAAAAGAGATTTGTGCTCCCCATTTTCCTCAGCAACGCCCACAGTCAGCTCCAGCATCTTTGTAGGGACATATAACTTCTGTACCCACTTCACAGAGCATCTGCAGTTTGCTGACAGTGTTGCCGACTGTTTCTTGATGCTTCTTCCTTTGGGATCTGGAGTTCCGTGAATAGATTGTTTTTTCACTTTTACTCTACGCCTTTACCATTAAAAGAAAAAAATTAAAAATCACAGCATTCAAATGCAAACTTCTGTGGGTGTATTTGAGTTTCTGGAGGATTTGAAGTCATAGCCCAAGTTTGGGACTTGGTCTGACTTCTGAAATTCATCACGCTCCAAGATGATGTGCTCATTCCCATTCGTGCACGTGCTCCTTCCCATGGCTTTCTGCCACAACTCAGGTGGGGACTCTGCAGGCTTGTCCCCTGCGCCTAGGAGCACCTGGATGGTGAGGTTCCTAGGTGCACGACACACTGTGTGTGATCTGGTGGGTAGAAGAAGCTGAACTCCATCTCTTGGATCAAATCCCAAGCTGATTTGTTCAGTCTGTCTGACTTTTCAGGATCTCTTGGTTAGCGTAATGATGTCCTGTGAAAAGTACTGCTACAGCAGCTTCTAACTAGAGCTGTTAGAAAATGCCAGAGTTGGACATATCATCTGCTGTAATTAAAGAGTACTCAAACAAGTCCTTGAAAGGTGGAACTAGAACGTAAAGCTTTGATATTTTCCTTTGTTTGATCTCTACTAAGTATTAAAACTGGTGAGTCATTTGATGGTCTTATAGTAGGATAATAGATTAGGCTGCAAATTGAAAGGTACTTACTCAGAACATCAGCACATTTATTGGATTACACCTTAGCTGACCTTCCCAAATTTATCAGGATAGTGGCTGCAGATAGGAAAAAAGAGCTACGACTTGTTTTCAGAGAAGACGCTTTCAGTTGTGCTTACGTGGTTAAAACATTATAATAATTTTATAGGAATACCTTGCCCTTGGGGATACTCCTGTTCTGGAATAAGAGAAACTTTATTGTTACATTTCTTTCTTATATTATCTTCAAGACAGTTTTAAAGCAACGTAAGATAAATCGTAACAAAGTCCTCTCTCAGTGGAGCAGGAGTGATAGCAGGGTAATGACAAGCAGTTTATTTAACATATGCTACCATTGGCATAAATTCACACAAGGGGAAGCTCTTTTGATCCTTGGTACAAGTTCAAGATTGCAAAGACACACACTGCACCGGGAGGTGCCTCTGACACAGAGGGATGTAAATGTTTCTCAGAAAGGCTGGGCCAACATCAACCCCAGACAACGTCCCTTAGCCCTTGCTGTTGAGGACATGGTGAGTATGAATCGGTGCACCATCTCTGCATGGCTTACCTGGGTGTCAGTCTGGTAACATTTTTTGTGTGCTGGGCAGGTGTCAAGGACACTGCCATGAGCTGAAACTGACCACCATTAGTAGAAGGCAGGGAGAGGATTTGGACATCTGTGGTCAGCAGCGCCATCCTGGTATCTCATGATCCTGCCGAATTCAAGGCAGCTGAGCAGGAAAGCAAAGGTGACCAGGGCTGAGTCCATGTCTTGCAAGTGAAAGTCCCTCTGACTGAATCACAGAAGCAGTCAGAAGTGATTAAAATGCAAGTTTTTTCCTTTCAAAATTGCAGATATCTAAAAGCACAGAAAATTACAAGACTAAACCATCATCTTTAGCCTCAACACAGCAGCATCTAAGGATATTTTCTGTCATGTGAGGTGGTGTAGGAGAGACGGTATTTAAAGAATTCAGCTAGAAACTGAAGTTTTAGAAAGGATTTGCGTGACCTTCACCAGCATGACCAGTTCCAGCCCTCTGGTACAGTAAATTGAAATGGACAAGATGACCAACATGATCTCAAAATTTCCATGACTGCAGCGGCATATGAGATTTAGTTTGCCTCAGGTATTGTTGGAAGAACTGCAGACGCATTATGAAAAAAATCTAATTAATATTTTCCTCCTGTTTGGTGAAGTTTGGAAGTACTAGTGTGATGAGTAAAGTACAGAGCTCCTCTTGTGTAGCTGCAATGTGCTTCTGTGTACATATCACACCTTCTAAATTGCAGTAACTCATTGGAAAGTTCAGAGGCAGAGAACCCACTGTGTCTTTCATTAGTAAAAGGAGGCATTAGTAAAAGACAAGATATTAGGT
Organism: Pachycephala philippinensis; assembly: GCA_013397055.1. Lineage (NCBI taxonomy): Eukaryota > Metazoa > Chordata > Aves > Passeriformes > Pachycephala > Pachycephala philippinensis. The sequence continues at coordinate 326,505 of VWZT01000192.1, forward strand.
GCATAATTTCCATGGATGGGAGCAGGGGCTAGTAATAAATTGTGTGAACCCCCTAAGTAGAGGCCTAGTGAATGCTGGGGTCATCTGACTCCTCTATTAAAAGGTATTTTCCCCAGTTTTTACCTGTTCTGCTTAAATTCTTGTACAAGAGATCAGTGCAGCAGGACCTGAACCAAAAAAAACCCCAAACCAAACATGCCAAATTTCAGCCCATAAAACAAATGTTTGCATTTTTTAAAAAACAAGATAACTTTGTGACTCTGGAGAAAGGGCTTCCAGCAGGGACTGTGAAAATGAAATAGTGGAAATAGCAGCACACGTAAGCTCAGGATTTTTTGTCCCTGCTGTGAATTATGTATTGGATGCTGATTGCTGTGTATGGAATTGGACACCTACTTTCTGAAACTCTTGAGTTTTATCTTGAATTTCCAACAGAATGTCTGTTTGGCAAAATAGCACTTTGTGGGAGGTGTACCTGGTAATAAGATATACCTGGTCTGATGGTATTTAAGCTTTTTCTAAAAGCAGGTACTCTGTGGCCAATATTTGTGAAGTATTTAAATAGCAAAAAAATCTTACTTAACCATGCACCATGGTCAAGATGAAATCTGCTTTCATTCCTGTACAGCTCTCAGAGGCAGTTTGATCCAGAGAGAACGGGGCTGGCACTCTGAAGACCTGTTCCATTCCCAGCAACCACTGCTGTGCTAAATGACCTTCAATGTTTCTCCTCTCCTTCCTCTCAAAATCTCTTCTGTCCTTGTAGCTTGGCAACCTCTTCAATGCGATTTGCCTCTTGCTCCCCATGTGTATGGCATGTAGCAGTGTGGAACCTTGATCTGGGTTGAAGGCCTTTAGGTGATGTGGTTGTACAAACAGGTGGGGAACATGAAGGCAGAGTTAAGCAAGATACCTAAGGATTCGTGCCTGTGTCCCTGCCTCTGTGTCATTGCCCCCAGTACTAGACATCTGTCACTATCCAACACTTCAGGCCAAAGTGAGCAGTATTTTGAAGGAAAAGAGGCTCATTCTCAATGTGAAATACAGAACAATAAAAACGTAAAGAAAATTAAATTAAAAAATCAGTGATACTTTTTCATTAAGTTTCAAGCATACTGGTAAATAATGTCTTGTAATAACTGGCATTTTAAAGGGATTTAAATGTTTGACAGCGCTGGTTGTTATTCCATCACTTCTTTTGACAACCATTTGGGGATAATAAAACCAGTGAAAAGGCAATGGACGTATTTTCTTGCAGAGTGGTGGCACAGGATTGAACAGTTTCAGCTGTACGATGGCAAACCACAAAACAAGGCAAAATCTTGAGTGCTGAAGATTCCTAGGAGGTCTCTTCCATGTGAATTTCTAATTTTAGTGCCCCTCTTATAGCTGTGTCAGGAATGCACGGCTGAGAGTTCGGGTGTTTTATCTTGGTTTATGCAGAGCTGTGTCTCCAACCATGATTAAACCTTCCTACCCAGCAAGGGGAAGCACATTCCCCCCAGCTTTGAGAAAGATCCTTATGATTGCTCTAGGTTTGGGCTGTGAGGCTCTGTGAAAAACAGACCACTGAATCTGAACTTAATACAGTCTGTGCAAATTTGCTAGTCCAGGCTCAGAGTCGGTTTTATTGTTCCTGGTACTTGCCTGAGCCTGGCTGCTTAGGTTGGTTCTCACCAGAAGGATTTTGGAAGTGCAGTCCCCAGGGTATTTTACAGAACCCCAGTTATTGTCAGGAAGGTATTTATGTCTTTTAAGAAAGAAAATTTAGGGGTACAAGCAAATTGACATTGATTTGGTGGGTTCAGAATGAATATCTCCCTCCTGTAGCATTTATGTGACAGAGAGTTTTATGGTTCCTCAGTTATGAGACTCAGGGGGATATGGCTTTTTCAGATGTTCAGTTTGGGCTGAAATGGATAGCTTACCTTCTGCCATCTTCACATGTGATATTTGAGGTAAATAAAAGTTTCCTGGCCTCAGTCTGCTGGTCTGAGCACATCTAACTGCTGGGCATCTGCACAGCTTTGCCAAAGAGTCTTCAGTGTCCAGCAAGCACAGCACGGTAGCCAGGCAGTGCTTTCCCACTTGCAAGGGGCTCTTTGTTCTCTTGAGGTCTCTGCATTTTGGGTTTTGTAGGCTTTTGAATCTCTTTGTTGTGGGACAGAGGGGCTCATTGGAAATAAGCTCATCTGCTGAAACTGAGAAGCATCCCCTGTCCATCCTAAAGGGTTGATGACCTTTTAGTAGGATAATCCAGCTACTCCAGAGCTTTTGTGCTAGACAGTGCTTTTCCTGAAGGCTGTGAGTGCTGCCGTTCTGCTGACTTGGATGGCTCATGCAGACACAGAGGGATGACAGAGGTTCACAGTTGTGTGCCCAAGCTGGCGCTGAGCTGGTGAGCTCCAGTCCTTGTAGCAGCATCAGAGGGCTCGTGTAGGCTCACTGCAGGGTGCTAGCTGTGGCTGTTCTCAGTGGGCTGTGACACTTTTGCCATAGTAATGGACATCAGGAATTGTGTGGGCTGTTCTGAAGACGGGATCACCTCTGAGAGCTGTGCTCGTGCTTCTGGCTGCAGCAAGCTGGCTTTGTGCTGTCTGGAAAATCCGTGTGGATTACTGAAAGTAGGAAAGGAAGCATCCCATCTGGAGCAATTTCAGTAGGTTCCTCCCAGCACTCAAAATGCAAAGCCTCTACATCCAGAAACCCTTCCTCCTTCTGTTCCCCTCTCCAAAGGCAGAGTGACATTCCCACCCCATGTGGGTGGCGTTTGAGGTGCTCCCAGGGTTGGAGCTTTCTGGGAGGACCACTGCGGGCGCGCTGGCTGGGAGCAGCACATCTGTCCTGCCACCCCTGACATGTCTGCAGGCAGGAGCGTGCACAGGACGGGGACATTCAGCCACAAACGTGTGAGTTGGGAGGCATAGCCAAGAGATGATTTCATGTGTGTTTGGATTTGGTCTTTCTCTATAAGAAGGGAAACCTTCCTGCAGTCATCAGCTCCAGCCGGTGCGTGCGGCAAATTGACGCTGCTCTGATTAGCAGATGCCTGAATCGGTCGCATCTGCTGGTATGTATTAAACCTTAATCCTTTTGATAAGAGCATGTCCGTGAAGATTTTTAAAGAAAGTTTTCTGAGATCCCAGATTATCAGCCTGTCACAGATGAACAGGATAAGAGTGACCTTTGCAGGGTATTATTTCTTCCTCTTGTACTATCATCAGAGTGAAAATAAATCAGCACTACTCCTGCTGTTTCTTTTTCTGATGTATAATCAAGTTCACAGAAATATCAGTAAGGTTTTCTTTTCCCTTTTTCCCTTTCTATTTTTCTGCATCCATTTTGGTTTTCTGCCTACGTGTTTGGCTAAAGCTTTAGATGACGACTAGTGTTGGATATACTGGACTTTAAAATCTGTGCAGGCATCTCAAATTTGTATATGGATAAAGATAAACATTTACTTTGGGAACAGTGATAAAAAGCAAATAGTACTTCATAATTTGGTCGTTTCCTCATTCTGCATTTGTGATTGTTTTGCTGTGAGTGGTTGAGAGCAGGTCTCTTATTCTCTAAAGGTTTTCAAGGCCTTCTACCTATTGTTAAGTTTTGTTTTCTATCTTTTTCCCCACAATGGGACCGAGCTGCTGTAAGCCATCATCTCAGGAAGCCTGTCATCATTTCCCCATCCTTGCGTTTTGGCACTCGCTGTGGTTTGGCACTGTCCTCAAAGGGCCGCGGCACACTTCACGAGCTGTCCGTGTGTCCAGCCAGCAAAGAGCAGCTGCCTCTGGGGCAGGAACCTGTGTTTTGTTGGGACGCAGCCTCTGCTCACATTCTTGCATGGGTCGATGCATCTGAGTGCCTCAGCGGCATCAGATTCACCACCCTGACAGCAGCCTGTGAAATGGGGAAGTGCACTGGCTGTCTCATGGGCAGGGGAGGAACCAGGGCTCTGGGAGATCAGATGACTTGGTTTGGGCCTGAGTCACCAGAGGAGCTGAGGCCACACCATGGGCACCCTGTCATGGATTTATCTTCATCTCATACCCCATGGGAATGGATGGGCAGAGCACGTGTGATAACACCCCGTCAGGAAGATTTAAAGAGGTCTTGGGTGTGGGGAAGTGCATCCATCTCTGTCTTGGAGTGTGTGAACCAAGCAGGGAAAATAGAAACCCTTATGTTTCTTCTGTGGGAAGGTGTTGCTTGATACTCAGCTACAGTTTTGTGATTTCCAGTCAACAGTTTCTTGATGCTGTGCCTTGACAGCAAACCTACATGGATTCAAAGCCTCGGGCCCTGAAAGTTGTGGTTTCCTGGACCTGTATCATCACTCTCTGATCTCCCAGCACTCCAGAAGTGGGAATCTGTTCTTCCCACCTGCATACGGCTGGAAGTTGAACTTAGTCCTTTGGCACAAGGTGTTGATTTCCCCACGTGTGGCAGCCACTCTTCTCCCCAGTGCCTGCCAAGGAAATAACTGGAGCGTTTTGAAACGAACGCACAGTTGATTAATTCTTCCTACCCGGCACCCACTGGTGTCCAGCAGTTGGCTGCTCCCCACATATGGATTGATTTCTGTGACCACTTTTAAGTGGGTCTGTGGGAGGGGTATCTGTGTGAAGAACTCTGTGGCTGGGAGGAGGGACCCAGATTCCTGTCTTGGGGAGCTGCAGGGAGGTGCTGGCTGTCCTTGCTTGGCCCATGGGATGGCCATTCTGCACACGTGTGCAATGAGCTCCAAGCCTGCTGTGTATCTTGCAGGCAACTTGAACTTTTGCTCTTCCAGACTGTGCTGTAACCAGGATCTCTGACCTGGAACACGGATTGTTTGGCTGACACACACAGACAAATGCCAAGGCTAATACTAGGGGGAGAAGGGAAGCAGGGGGGGCAGTCAGGAGAGGTAACAGATGAGAACAGGAAGGGTCAGAGTCCTCTCAAGATGCAAGACACAAGTCCATAGGAAATCGGGCTTCCTTTGCCCTGCTCTCCGTGGTTTCTGTTCCTTTTGTGTTGTGTTTTTCTCTTCTGTGCACAGGAGGAACCAGCTGTGTTTCCCTCCCTGCTAGGGAAAGGAAATGGTTCAGAGCCAAGGGAACAGCACAGCAACTTGTAGAAACACCTGCATGGCAATACATCACTCGGGACTTCGCTCCCACTGTGGACTCTGCTGGGCGTATTCCCCAGGCCATTTCCACCAAAGTGGGAGTGATGACTTTGTGATTCGTGCATCATACTCACAGCAAGGAGAGCATTGCCTTGGTGTGCCTTCAAATTGCTTCGAATCTATCCAGAGACCATTGCAGGTGTAGATCCTGTTGATGGGAGTTCCTATGGAATTGTTCTCTTTAGAAGAGGAGGGCAGCTGCCTTCTGCAGTGCTGGTTTCTAAATACAATTTGAAAGGTGAAAGCTTAAACACACTGGGAAGCCCTGGCATTTAAAGTATGGCCTTTGTGAGTTTGTCCTTGTTACTTACTACTGCCTGTTTGCACGAGTGCTTGCAATTTTCCATGTGTTTATCCTTGTTGTGCCCTGAGGTGGGAGAAGTTTGGTTCTTTTGTTCTGCAAATGGAGAACTGAGGCACAGAGAGACCTTGCTGCTTGTAAAACAGGGCCTTGGACAGACATCAGTGACATTCTGGGATAGTGTTGTCACTCACTGGTCCATCCTGTTCTCCATGGTCTGTGTTTCTGAGGGTCTGCCCTGCCAGGGAGGGAGGACCTCTCTCTCTGGAGCCCTTGCTGGCCGTTCCAAAGGCAGATCAGGTCTAGTCACAGCCTCATTTCAGGTAGGGCCGCCTGTAAGGACCTAGAGCTCCACAGAAAAGTGAGACCTGGCCCTGCAGTTTCTACATCAGACTCTGCTACCAGTGTGTAAATAAACCTGATCCATTTGTAGCCTGAATATATCTGAGGATTGTTCCAAGATGTTCTAGTTCAAAACCTAGTTCATTAAAGTGAGAGGCAGAGGCGTCTGTGAACAGTTTGGGAAGCAGTGTCTATATTTTCTCTTATTGATTGCCTTTTGCCTTCCTGTCTGGAACCTTTCGAGAGATGACTGTGATGCTGAAATGCATTGTCTCCTTCTGTATATTAAAGCTGCCTAGGCAAAAAAAAACCCCAGCCCACATCTAGCCTGTATCTGAAAGCCATGAATTGATAGATCTTGCTATAGCTCTTCAAGTAACAAAATTACTCCAGGCTGTTACAGTTTCATTGTAAGGAAGTTCCTTCCTTTACTCAGACTTCTTTGCATGACAGTAAAATGCAATTAGGTGACGTACTTATTGTGGCTTGGAAGCTCTTACAATTCTCTCAGCCTTATGTTGTCAACTTTTGCTCAATAGCAGGCTTGTGGACTGTGTCACTGTGCCTGTGTTAGCATATATTATCACCATATGGTGTTTCAGTAGTGAATAGGAAACTTCTATGAGTATGTAAAAGAGGATGAAGTGAAAAAAAAAAAATTACAGTAAGATAAAACTAACATGCTGCTTCACTGCTGAAAGTGAGCACTCTAACTAACTGCTGTTTCTATGGGAAATCAATAATGTGTTGGTCCAATGGGTATTATGGTCTTCCCCCACAGATTTAAAAACAAAAACTAAACAAAAAATGACCTGGCCAAAAAAATGAGATTTTGAAGCAGTTAGAAATACTTCTGCCAATGTTTGCAGTCTGATACGGATTCCTCCCTGCCCAAACAAAATATTTTGAGTCTTACAATGAATTCTTCTCTTGGAAGGAAGTAGTTTTTGTGTGCGTAAGTACAGTAAGAGCAAGGGCAGGGTGTGCAGTTTGCATGGCATTATGTGTAAAGACAGGCAGGATTGTTGCAATCATCTCACCTGATTTCCAGCATCAGCTGGGTCAGAGACCTTGCTGCCTTGCCATAAGTAGCACTGTTGTTTGTCTTTGGGTTGACAAGAGGCTAAAGTATGTGATTTGTAAGATGTCGATGAGAACCCATTCCTGTCCCGGGCAGCTCAGAACCATTAAGAATTGTCATCTTCTGTACCAGCAATCACACCAGTCATCCTGGGGTCTCAGGCAATTTTGATGCCTCCTTCCAAAACCATTAACTTGTGATCCAAGGAGAATTCAAGAAAGATGGGAGGCACAGTTCTGTTTCAATCCAGCAGAAAGCCAAGATGCATGTACAGCTTCGAGCTGTGATTATCAAGAGGGGAAGAGAAGATGTTGGGGTTGATTACTGTGCTGGTTTAGAGAAAGATCAACTGGTCATTACATGGAATATCTGTGCAGTTAAGACCCTTTTACAGTCCTAAAAAGTGATAGAAAAACAGTTGTTCAGCTGGATTTTTTTGAGCACTGTATAGTTCAGCAGGGAGATAGTACAGATATTGTTTTGAATTATATTTAATCTTTTTCTGGAAAGATTTTTGACTGGAATCTGCATCAGCAGCTCATGTCCAAAGTGCAAGACAAGGGATCTGGCTGTGGAAAAGGGTTACCACAAAGATCACAGTGTTTTATGAGGCTCCAGTGACAGAGAGCTGCTACTGTGCTCGAGACAGCACTCTCTGATTCCTGAGAAAAGCTGTGGAGGTACCACACAGAGGATGAATTGTTAAGTGGTTCTTTTGGGTAAACGTAGATCACTGTTGGGTTTTGGAGGTATTTGGAAGAGCCAGAGCCAGCACCCCAAAGCAGGACTGTTTAATACTGGAAATCATCAGACTTTCTGGCAAGACTTGCCTTTGACAAGACTTGGCTTTGACATTGTTGAGTAATGTGGTCATTTCTAACTAATGGCAATAAAACTTTAGGGAACACCTGCTGTTTGAATATTGAACATATGTGTGCATGCTCATGTAAAATCACAAATGCAGGCAGGTCTAGAAAATACAATTTATATTTGGCGTCTTTCCTACAAATTGTACTTCAGAACACCTTAAAGTCTTCCTGTAAATAAAATCATTTCAGAATTGAGCTCATTAATGGAGAGAAGGAGATGAGGTAAGGCACAAAGACAAAGGAGGAAAAAGGTGGCTTTTGTTTTGTTTTGTTTCATGGGCTTTTTAAAGGCAAAGCATCCATTTGATGAATTCAATCATTTGCTGAATGTACTCAGTGATTTCTCAGGAGGACATATGGACAATCTCAGGAGATTGTCTGCATGATCAGAGCTGCATGGAGCCAAAAGCAAAATGATGGGCTGATCTCTTAAAAAGTATAAATGGAAGGAACATCTGAGGATCTCTGGCTGTTTTCCTTATGAGGCAGTGCTGGATTATCCCCTAGAATCAGTGCTTTCGCCAGCCCAGTTTCAAATAAATTAAATGTAAATATCTCATTGCTTTCTTTGGGTGATTATTCCAGACTGAAATGTATACAGCTGCTAAGAGCTATTTGACTTCAGCATTTCCTTTCTTAATTTAATCTCTGTGTTCTGAGTGACACTTCATATATGTGTCCATGCATATGTCCTCGTACCATATGGACACATTCCACGTCTACACATACGGAGTGCAAGGAGGTTGAAATTCCCCAGCACAGACAGAGCTGTAATAAAAGGACTGACAGACTGGGTCTGTAATATGCCTGACCTGACAATTAAGCAAACTTATTACCATGTCAGCCTGCCAGATGGATCATCTACTCATGATGTAACGTGTGTTGCTTCTTGAATGTATTGGAGTGCAGTTTCCTATTTTATGTTTGTTGAGCTGAGAAAGGGAGAGGGAAGAGACAGTTTTATTTGAACTAAACCCACTCGTTTCAAGTGTGTTTAATGATAGCAATATGTGACAGATAAAATCCTAGGCCCTGGTCCATGTTTATTTTAATTTCAAGCAATGGGGAGAGATGGAAGAGATAAAATTATAGGCTAAAAATGTCTCTTGATGTAAAATAGCAGCTTGAGTCCTGAAGGGGCTTTCCTTGCTGCACCCTGCAGGGTTCTCAGATACATTTGTCAGAGCTTTGCCGGGTAGGAATTTGGGGCTTTGACTATGAGAAAAGTCAGGTTGGACTGATTTGCATCAGCTTTATAATTGTTCTCTCTTAGCTTACTAAAGGTAGTAAGGCTACGCTGAAAGAGTGAGGAGGAAAGCAGGGTTCAGTCTGAAGCATCTATCACTAACCTGGACTTTCTTTTAGCCAAGTCCCACCCTGAACCTGAGAAGGAGGTAAGTTGTTCTCAGTCCTGTGTTGTAGATGTGTCCCTGAGCCTGCCAGACCTCTACCTGCTGTTGTGTAACCTTAGCTGAGCCATCTTCTGCCTCTGGGCTGCTCTTCTGTTAAATAGGGAAAACCCCCATTTATTTGCCCACCCGCTCAGTGTGCGGTGTTTGGGTGAATGTCCAGGACCTGGTGCAGTGAGGATGCACAGGTGATGTACTATTTGTGACCTTCAGTATTTGCATCTGGACCACTGGGGTTTTATTCTCTCCGCTCGTCCGTGACAGCAGCATGGATTGGGATAAAGTGTCTCTCTCCAAGCCTTAGGTTGAGCACAGCCTTGAGAGTTTGTGCAGCTGTTTCACCTTTCTGTGTGGCCTGTTGGAATCAACAGCACCAAGGTGCTGTTCTCCATTTTAAGCTGTTCTCTGCCTGAACAGCTTAAGAACTCCCTATGCATCCGAACCAGGTCCCCCAACCTGCTCACACACCTCTGAGGAGCTGTAAGCCAACGACCCAAGGAAACAGGAAGGTGATCCTCTTGTTCTACAACGATGCTTGAACTGGCTTTGCAAGTGGAATGTTGTGCCCAACAGTTGGGAATTTTTCCTGCACACAAGTGCAGAATGGTAAAAGGAAGACAGTAAAGATTAGTGCTCAGAACTGCCAGCTCCTTTGGAGATGCATTGTATGGGGATATACCAGTGCACCCAGCACTGGCTCCATCACATGCTTTCAACTCCATTAATTGGACTTGTATGCAGAAGACACTGCAATTTCACTGTTGGAAGACTGTCCTCTGGGGAATTTTTAGCATCTTATTTACCTGTCAGGTTTTCTTGAGTGTCTCAAATGCTGGCTGTTGTGAAGACTCAGCTACACCTCTGGCTTGGCTCATTTGATGAAAACATTTTGGTATCCTGGACTCAGGTAAATGCTCTTGTTGTAGGATTTGTTGTGTGCAACTGAGCTGGGAGGGAAGTTGAATCTGGAGTGTATTCGCTCAAATGCATTTGGTCCCAACTCATATCATTATAGTGTTGGTCAGCTGCTGGTGCTTTTTTAAAGACAGAAGTAGCACAAGTCTGGTTTCTAGAAAAAGAACCTGCCTGCATGAGAAATTGGAATTTAAACCTTTGCTTTACAATATCTTTCTCTCATATGTCGGGGTTTATAGGCCTGAAATTAAGAACCTGACCTTGCCCACCCTGTGTCACATGAATGGTCACTCCAGCTCAGTGTTCTTGCCTGTAAATACCAAAGAAAGAAGACAAAAGTCGTGCAAATTCATATCTACACTGCCCCAGAATATTTCCCTTTATCTAAGAATTTGCTGTTCACAGAGAACTGGCTTGATTAAAATTATGTCTTCCTTAATATTCAGTCAGGGATTTTTCCTCCATCAGATCATCCAATTGCTTTATGAGCAGGTAAATCTCTGGAATTTAAAACATCCCATGGCAAAGAAGTTCAGTGGAGGTGGGGCAGACCCACCCTATTCCTGATACTTTCCTTTTGCCTCCCACAAGGGTGGTTTCCTGTTGCTTCTTTCTAGCACTGGAAGCGACAGATCATTCCTCCTGTTTGTACCAGTCGGAGATTTAGCTGTCTCTTTTCAAGGCTCAAAGCTCCTGGTATACTTAGTTATTTCAGAGGAATGTGAAAAATTTAGGTGCAGTATCCATTTGTTTCTGATCAGGTATTGCTATCTAACTGCAAACTGGCAAGCTTATATGCCAAAAAAAGTGGAAGCGGCTATTGTACCTGTGTTATTTTATTTTTTATTTGCTGTTGACTTACTCCGAAGCAATGGCTTAATCGTGGATTTTACTTATTAGAGGTGAAGTCTGTGATTTGGCTGTGGGACTTTCAGAGTAACTTCCATAGTGCCCTGTTTTTTTCTGGGGTTTTTTTGGTGGTTTTATTTGTTTGGGGTTTGTGTTTCCCAATCATTGCAGGATTAAACAATTTGACTAGATTTTGACCTCTTTGCCAAACTTTTTGTGTGATAGTTTCCAAAGACAGTATCCATGGGCACTTTGATGCTTGCAAATACAATGTGATAGGAGAAATACAGGATGACTGAATGGGGAGAGGTCTGATGCAGCCACAGTACTTGGGGACGAGATGGGATCTGCTGTTCTCCCTTTCTTCACAGATCTCTGACATGTCTCTTTATTTTCAGTAAGATTTTTAATTTTTCTAGCGTTAAGTTTTCCATCTGTAAAACAGAGGTGGTAATAATAACATATCCCACCTGGCTATCTGACTTCAGAAAAGATTTTCAAATCTCCAGCTGAAAATTCTTCTGCAAGCACAAAAATATTACAGTTTTGCCAGCTTATGTAAAAAATTGTTTCTTGCAGTGAAAAATCAGTATATCAAACACCTTTATTTTCTGTAAGGGAATTCAGCATCAAGCTCTTCCAAATGTGTTAGGTAATGTTTTGCATTATAGATTGTGTGCTGTTAATTTAATTTCAAGTTCTATGCAGAGAAGAAATTGTTGAGTGTACTTTAGTGATTTATACTATGATTTGATCAGTGTGTTAGTAGTCTGGCAGATCTTAACTTCCAGAAACAGCTAAGAGTTCAATACATTAGAGATGAATAAGCTATGTACATGAACATGTGTGCTTTTATTGCTAAAGCTAAATTAAAACTTGAGCCCTTTTGGGCTGAATTAGCCAGCACTTCTCCAGCCTTTTTCTATCTTTCAAAACTCCTCTGTGCAACCAGTGTGATTCTAATGTGCTCTGCATTATTTTTCTGCTTTAACACGAAGACCTGGAGAGACACTGAAAGCTCTGTATAGAATGTATTGTACAGTGAGGGAGGGAGCCCAACAAAGCTAATTATACAGACACTCCCACTCTATTACCCTTTAGAGAAATTGAGCCTAACATTCTGCTCTGAAGCTTGTTAAACTGTTCTTTTTGGGTGCAAGGAGCTTATTGAGGGAATGAAATAGCTACACTGTGTAATCAGAATGGGAATTGGAGCAGATCATTATATTTACTCATTTGATTAGCCATAAAATAGCTACTGAAGTCCCCATTTTAAATCTGCTTAGCAATTGTGCAGCAGGGCAAACTGGGTCTTTTAATTAGAAAAGAAAAGAGATTGCAGTATTTTTTTATAAGTAATAAATATATAAACACACACACATTGTGATCCTATTTATGTAAATAACCTCTTCCCTGTGGGTGTTCTTGCCTCCTAATTGTTCAGGGTCTGTCTGCTTCCAGCTGCAAAGAAAAAGTGAATGACAGATCTACACTGGAAAGCACAATGTCTGGGACTTAAAATCCAGCCAGAAATTTAGATTAGCCATTAGGGTAAAACTGCTATAGAAGGGATAGGTAACCCTAGAAAAAGATGGCATGGAAAAGCAGAAGGTCATTGATTACTGGAGGGACTTTAGGTCAGGTTGTGCAAAGGTCTTTCAGGAGCGCAGGGTCAGTCCTGCCTTCAGGGAGAGAACTGGACTGAGCAGTCTCCTGAGGTCCCTTTCAACCTGTAAGATTTACTCAAGAGAGGTGAGGCCATGCTGCATCATCAGGGGTTGCCTTGAGCAGGTCCCGTTCCCAAGGGAGCTGGAGTCTGGGGGCTCAGGCAGGGCAGTGCATGGTCCCCCCACAGATGTTGTGAGCTGCCTTGCAGGCACTGCCTGCCCTGTGCACAGCCACAGCCAGGGATGCCCTGCTTTCTCTCCAAGAAAACTCAGTGCCCACCCACTGTCCATAAAGGCTTGGAAAGGAGCCATTACTGAAGGTTTCGTTTTCTGGCTTCCTTTGCTATCCGAGGAACTTGCAAACCAGAGCAGATGTTCCAAAGGCAATGAGCTCTATAGCCACTGGTTTCTCTGTTCAGGATGGTCACTGTCTTAATATTTCCTATGTATAAAATATGCTTTTAGAAAGTCAAAAGCTGTGAAAGTATTTCAGCTTTTTATTTATTTAATTTGGTTTTAAGACAGCTTGAAACAGTGAAATAAGCTTGGTTACAGAGAGTAGACTTGTTTTTAAAATGCATTAGGCTGTGTGGAGGGCTGACCATTGGTAAGCATGTGTTGTGGTGCTGTACTTTTGTGGGTCACTGAAAAGTCATGTTCTTAATGACAATAACAAAATCATTCTTCTGATGTTGCCCGTGGATGACAAGACCTTTGTGCAGCAGGAAGGAGCACAGTAGAGCTTTACCATTACCATTACATTCAGTGTAAGGGATGAAATAAGTATTTGGCCTAGTGACTCATTTTTTTGTAGACATACTCTCCAGTATTTCCTTTCTCGTAATTGATTTAACTGGTCCATGGGTTAGAACCCACTTGCCAATGCCCAGAAATCCTGCTGTGTTGAGAAGTCATGTCCAGAGAGGCTCAGAGCAATCCCTCCCAGATGTGCTGTGGGGACCTAAAAGGCCACACCTCAGGGGAAGAAATGCCAGCACTGGCTGTTCTGCATCTGCCAAGAAAGATGTTGGTGCCTGGGGATTGTTACTCTGGCATTGTTCCACAGCACTAAAATGTATAAGCAGGACATTGGGCGGGCCAAATAAATAAACAACAAATAAAATAAAAAAGCACCATTATTAGGCCCAAAATACCATTAGTTGTACCTCCCTGGCCAAGGGAACAAGCACCTAACTATAAAGAGGGTAGAAGTGTACTGTTAATTTTAGTGAACGCCTAATTCTCTTTTTAATGAGGCTGCGACACCTGCAGTGAGCTGGGGCTGTTCTGCATTGCCCTGCATCGCTGCAACCATCTCAGGGCCCACCTGGCTGTGTGGAGGAGCAGAGGTAAAGGGAGATTGCATGCTTCAGTTTTCACTTGATTGTGGCAGAAAGCCTATTTGAGGGCTTTCTCTGAAGTTCTGCACACCTGTAGCTGCCACTGAAATTAATGGAACATTTGACATTGATGCCAATTCTTCTTCTTTTCCTTCCATCCACCAGTCTGCTCATATCCTTTCTGTGCCACAGGGGTGGAGAGAGCCCTTGTCTGGTCTCACCAGCACAGTATATGCAGAATAACCAGCCAAGTGAGGATCCTGGAGGAACATTTTTAATGTTACACCTCCCTTTGGATACATGCCTTTCCCAACTGAGCCGTGGCTTTGCACCCGGGGAAGCAGGGTTTGTGTTTAGAGCACGTCTGTGAATTGCGATTGTTGACTGGATCAAGCTGTCACTGTGTCACTTAAATGTTACAATCTCTCAAGCTGTCATGATGACTTTTAAATCGAAGCAAAGGTGATGGCTTCCTTCTCACATCAACAGCCGCGCCATTTCCAGAGCTGTGCGTTCTGGCACTCTGCTGCCTGCCTTCTGCTTTGAGGGTTTTTATCCCCCCAGACTCTTTCCTGGGGATATTTGCATCTCACCTGCCTGGCTGCCGTGAGGGCACAGTGAGATCAGGACACACAGCTCCACGCTTCCAGTAAGCCGGGTGTTCCCAGCCAAGAACGTAACTTTCCATAGCAATTTGGTGTTATTTGCATAGGATTCTCTCCCTTCCAGGGAAAAGTATACTCCTGTAATCTGATCTAAAAGGGCTCCTAAAGGAATTATTTAGCTATTTCTCTAGAAGTATGTAACACATTTCCCAGGAGGACTGGTGTTCTTCTGCGTGGTGGAGGAGTGAGAAAGTATTTAGTGAGATTTCCCAAGAGATGAGTCTGAATGTGTCTTTTCTGTAGGCATATCTGCCATTATTGCTTATTGCAGGGTCTTGCTGCAGTTTACAGAAGGAGCTTTGACTTTGCTGGGGTTCTGCCACTTCAGAAAGGGCTTTCTCTTCTGAAGAGCTGATCTCACTGATGCTTGAGTCCAAACACTCAGTGAAGAAGTGCTGGGTTGGGCTGCTGAGATGGTCTCATATAGGTGGAATGAGCTGCCCTCAGTAATGAGCACACACAGAATGCTCTTCATCTGTGAAGTGAAGGCAAGGGCACAGCTGTTTCTGTACATGTCCAGCTGTAAATGTTGGGAAGTCTCTCTGGATTTTTTCCAAAGATTGTGTGAGCTGCATTTTGGCATTTGCAAAGCCAACAAGTCTGATGCATGAGTTCGTGTGACAGGCAATGGGAATTCATTGCACTTCTGGTGGTCCATGAAAAGTTGCTGGTCTCATTCTAATCCCTTAAGATCCTGCCTGGGCTGGAGCAATACCCACCAGGAGCCTGATGCACCTGAAGTTATGGTGTGCAGTCCTGATCCAGCTGTAATGTTCGGTGTTTTCAGATGAAGCATTTTAGGTGAGGAGACGGTGGCTTGCAGTAAGGGCAGGTGAAATGCCTGAGCTGCTGTGGCAGCTGAGCACTTAGATGCTGGTGGGTTTGCTCATGGTTGCTGAGATTTTGGGTAGAAGGAAAAGAAAGTCAAATCTTGAATGCTATGGGAAATTTGGTCTTTGGCATCTGAGTAGGAAAATGTGTGGCATTCAGCATCCACAGGGAACTTGGTGCTCAATCAGGCAAAGAGCTAGAGGAACTGAAGAGTATGACCTTCTGTCCATTTTAAGTCATGGTCACTGCCTTTTATCCCATTGAGGCTAGCATTTTCCAAGGAATGTTCTTTCCCAGGCTAAGCTGGGAGGTGAGTAGGCTGCTGGTGAATGCAGGAAACCCCAGAGCCCAATTTCAACCCTCCTGCAAAGGACCAGGTCACCTCTGCTCCTGGGCTGGTGACATTGCAGTTGAATTTCTCCCTGGCCTTTGGAATGCCCAGTCTCAGGTCACCTTCAGTTTCAGCAGAATGGAAATGCTCCCCCCTGGCAGGGATAGGCAGTGACTGGATTCACCATTGCAGTGAGCTCTTGGTCCAGGCACTCCCTTGATATAATTAATGCTGCATCGGGGAGAGCAGCCACTTCTCTGAAGGCCTTTGCAGGATCTTTGGAGTCTGCCCGTGTGGTGTTTCTGTCTGCGTGTCCCTCTGCCATTCAGGGCTGGAGGAATGACTAAGTAGTGCTGACGCCATCAGTTGTTGGCCTGTATTAATTATTTCCGCGGGTTCTATTTACTTGCGTGTTCCCTATGGGAATGTTGTGCATACAGATCACAGCAGCACTTAATTTTATTGCAGTGAGCGGCTGAGGTTGGGGAAGGGGAGGGGTGAGAGGAGAGAAAGGGTCGTGTGTACGTCAGCCCTGTCAGGCTTTTCCTTCTGTTTCGTTTGTGCTGAGGTTTTTATTATCATTAAGCCGATTGTATCTGTGGCACAAAGGGCTGAGTTACCTCGGTAACCACACTAGCTGGGATGGTAATCCATTTATAGCATCACTGCTCAGGTCTGATTAAATTAGCATGCTGATGACGTAAATGCTTGGCTGGGTGATGCTGATGAGGCTGCTCCTAATAGGAACTCTCGCCCTTACATTTATTCTCATTTATTTCATGAGACCCCTGCAGGAAATGTACAGAAATAAGGCTACAGATGATTGACTCTTGTTTTCAGAACAACTTGTGCTGCTAGCAACAGACAGTGCTTGATCTGAATGCAGACGGCAGCCTGCACATTTCGCCTTGTTTCTTCCCGCTGCAGAATTCCCCACACAGCCCTGCCGAGGCAGAGCCCTGCTCTCGAGCCCTGCTTGCCATCTGCCACAGCAGCAGCGGGAGCAGCTCCTCTGGCTGATGGGTTATTTCCAGACGCTGCTACAAAAGAAATAAAAAAGGTAGTAATAAAAGAAAAAGAACACCCTGGTTCTTTACTCCCTCTTGTGAGATTCCTGCAAATGCAGACATCCTTTTACTCACTCCAAACAAGCTAGTTATTTATGTCTGAATTTTCAGTGTCGAACAATACTGTTCAGTGCTCACATGTGGATCAAATGCTTTCAGCATCTTCTGTCCAGCCCCTTGAGGGAAAACACTGGCAACTGCATGATCACATCGCTGTGCCTGTTGTTTGATGAAGTGGCGAGAACAAGAGGACTGAGAGTTGCTGAAACTCCTGGTTTCCCTTCCCAGCCGTGCCTCTGATTTGCTGGACAAGGAGTCTTTGGGGCAAGCAGCTTCCTAGCAGGCTGTTTGGGGCTCCCAGGACTTCACTTTTTCATCTGTAAAAAGAGAATTAAAAAGGATGCTTTTGGTTTTTTTTCCTTTTTGCAAGGAGCATGGGAGTGATTAAGTGTGTTTAAGTTCCAAAAGTATTTGGAGATCCTCAGGTGGAAACTCTGAGGTTCTGAACAATTTGCCATTTTAATTGTCAGATTTGATTTATCCAGTCGGCATAGAAGGATTTAAAAGGAATTTTTGAACAAAAGCAGTTTTGGGATGGAGGGCTAAAAATGCAATAAATTTTAAGTAGCAATAAATAGTTTGGCATTTGCCCTGGAGTATGAGCAGATGTTGTTGTACAGAAACCACTGGACTACACCTGCTTTCGGTTGGATTTGGACAGGGAAATCTGTTATTTTTGAAATAATGAGCATGGTTTTGAGACACAAACACGAATATGTCAATACTGTCATTTTCTGGGCCTGCAAATTCTTACCTAGAGCTCACAGGGCTTTTGCCTGGGAACACTGGGATAAAGATCTTTGAGTACATGGGAGCGCTCTGCCTATGCCTTTCCTAGTTCTGGTTGTTCTCTTTGAGAAGTATTCAGTGCTTGAAGGACCCTACCCAGAATCTGAAGCTCTACAAAGATGAGGGGCACTGAATTTGTTAGTGGCAGTGCTGCACCTGCCTGGCAGCCAGCTGAGCTGGAGCATCCCGATGCTGCTCCCTTTGCTCCGTGCTCCCTGTGCAGTGATAGGGAGCAGCTGAGCTGGGGATGCTCCTGCTCATTCCTTGGGCTGTGTGGGACACGTGTGCTGCAGCTGCAGCCCCGCCAGCACCACGCTGAGAGGTCGGCTCTGCTCCCCAGCCTCCTGCCAGAGCAGGTGCACTCTATTGATGAAGGTATTTCGGCGGGTTTGGTTCTACCTCTGCCTCAGTTCAAAGCATCCAGCTGTCAAGAAGTCCTGCACCCATGGCCTGGGATGCCTTACCCTGGGGCTTTCCTTTAAATTTAAACTTCTGTGGCTAATTCCATTAATTTACTATTTTCAGTGTAAAAAATGTAAAAGTCAGCAGCAGCAGCTTGTTCAGGAGGGGCTGTGGGTGCTCCTTAGCTGGACTCTGCTTCCTCCATAAGTGACAGTCATGAGCAGAATTTTCCTGATTTATTTCCTGGATAACCTCCACCTCCTGGTAGGATGAGCTGCCTCGAGGGACACAGACTCATGGGCTCCCACCCAGCACATGAGGTGGTGGAAGCTCTCAGAGGAAATGTCCAGCACTCAGCAATTGGGACTCCAGAATGTACTGAGGCTTGAGAAGTCATCCCTTTCCTCCTCAGGCCCGCAGCATCTCTGCTCAATAAGTAAATAAACAGCCCCCTTTTAATTACCACCCTTTGGTTAATTAACCTGTGTGCTGGGGCTTACAAGAGCACATGGAGAGGAGATGGCTGTCTCTGTTCCAGCTGCATTCACAAGCTGACTGGCAATATTTTGGCATCAAAACCATTCCTGTTCATTTCAGGAACATCACAAAAGCCTAGCTGCGGTCTGAGCCCCTGTTTTTCAGCTTTTTCTTTTCCCAAAGATTTCTCCAAAATAAGAGTATTTTGACCTGAAGGGTCTGCCCCTGATTTGGTTTGCTGAAGGAGAAGTTACTTTGGCTCTAACAAGCTCAAGTCAGACAAGGACCGCAGGGCAGGAGGGGAAGTCCCACTGAAATTCCCCTCCTTCCCCACGGGTTTCTGTGATTTTTGGCATGAGTGCATTGCCTTAAGAGTGCCTGGAAATTTTCATTAAAGGTGAGCAAAATTTCAACTCATTTGTCTACCAAATTAGAGCAAGGCAGGAGATGAACAGTAATAAAATTCCTGTTTGTTGAAACATACCCATTCTTGCTCATTTGGAGAAAAAGAAAAGCCTCTCATGTTTGCATGTGTTTGGATTTTGATGTTGCTTGAGCCTAGTCCTTCTCTTTTCTGAAGTCTTTGGGATATTTGTATCTCACTCCAGTGGGAGGGAAATCTGTTGGCAGAATTTGCTTTAGCACTATAAGGATTTCTTTTTTTTTTAGGGGGGTAGCAAGAATTGGGGTTTTTTTAACTATTTTTGTTCTTCCAAAGGAAGGTTTGCTGCTTATTATCTCACAAGCTTTTATCTGGTGCTGAGTCATGGAAGTGAGAGAATGTGTAGGCGTCTTAGCATAAGAGAGAGAGTAATTCTGTCATTTACATTTACAGACAGTTATGCTTTCCAGAAAACCTTTTTTTTTGTGGGTTACAAAAGTGATTAATCTGCTGTTAAAGCTGTCAAAGGAGGTTTTCTGTTTAAGAATTTTTTGAAAGAGAGAAAAATCTGTTTCTACTTATAGGAAATAATAAGGTAGAAATTGAAATAAAAAAAAAAGCATACTGAAAGAACAGACAAGAAAACGTTCCCTTTCCTAATTATATTTTTCCTTTTTCTTTTTATGTATCTATCCATCTGTCTATCAGCCTATATATCTATTTGTCTGTCTCATGGAAAAGTCGTGTGGACTTTGATACAAAGCTAAATATAGTAGAATTATGGCGAAGTTCAGTATTATCAATTCCAGCTGTTAAAAATATCATGGGATCAGTTTAAAATCATTTTTGTTTTCTCTTTAAAGAAAACTTAAATTTGAGTTTCTCTTTAGTTTTCCATCAGGCTCTTTAGTTTTTATGTTTTAAGCTTTTTCCGCACTCTTGAAAACTGCATTTTTTTAAATGAAGTCTGGAGCCCTCAATTAAATGCTTCTCTGCAACAGTAGTAGGATAAGCTATTTCTTTTCTTTTCCTACATCCCTTTTTCTAGTTTTCTCCTTTGCCATAGTTTTTTTAAAAATTGCTATTAGGTTTTATTCCTTTTATTATTAAAAGAAGGAATTAATTGCAGCTGAGACAAATCCTTTCCTCCTTAGGACATGTTCTCAGTGGTGAGAACTGTAGTGCTGTTGGAAGGCTAAAGAGAGTTTACCAGTTTCAACCAAATTTGTATAGACCATCGACATCAATGGCATGATTAGCTGTGATTCTTGTTTGTTGTACCCATTCCTGAGGACAAACTGGACACAAACTGTTTAGCCTGGAACTTGAGTGGTTTTGTTGCTAACGAAGTAGGCAGTGATGTTTTCAAGTTATCTTTTGGCAGAGTAGGGCTGGGAGTATAAAAACTTGCTCTACTTTCAGCGTAGTTTATCCTGTTTTGGAAGAGTATGATATGCCCAGCAAAAACTCTCTTTTGGGGGTTCCAGTGGAGCTGACACTGTGTGGTGTGCTGGAGGCAAGGCAGTAAAGCAGGGTGCTGTGCTGGAAGCTGTAGCTGTCACAGGCAGCTTTGGACAGAGAGAAGGAGCACTCATCATTGTGCCCGAGGACAGCCTGTGGGGCAGAAGGATGTCCCTCCATGTCCCACCTAGCTGAAACTCGCAGCCCAACCCCAAATGGGCTTCTGACAAGGGCATGTAGGGACAGGACAAGGAGAAATGGCTTTAAACTGAAAGAGGGCAGGTTTAGATTAAATGTAATGAAGAAATTCTTCCCTGAGTGTGGTGAGGCACTGGCACAGGTTGCCTAGAGATGCTGTGGCTGCCCCATCCCTGAAGTGTTCAAGCCCAGGCTGAATGGGGCTTTGAGCAGCCTGGTGAAGTGGAAGGTACCCTGCTCATGGCAGGGGTTTGGACCTGGATGCAAGTTAAGGTCCTGTCCAACCCAAACCCTTCTATGACCATATGAACAATGCCACATCTGCTCGCTCGCTTTGCTTAGAAGTGTTGTTTTTAGCACCTCCCTTATCCCTGCTCTGGTTAAAGTCTCTGCTCTCCTTATCCCCCATTTCTCACAGCTGCCCTTTCTCCCTCCCCAACCACAGAAGCTTCAACCATGATCCTTTAACCTTCAGCAGCAAATTATTTGTGCCATGTACGAGGAATATTGATTTTTACATCACATGGCCCATGAGGCATCAGAAATCACATTTTTTCCCGTAAGTGTGGCTTATCTCTAGCTTTTAGAAAAAAATTAGCTTTGGGCCCTGTGAGATTTCCTGTTCAGGGTGAATGCGTTCAGCATTTAGATCTTTTCACTGGAAAGCCACACGCTGCAGCTGGACTTCTAAATTAAAGGGGAAAGGGAATTAACCTGGCTTAACCTAAGTTTTGACAATTCCATTGAGAGGCCAGTGACTCATTTAGAGAATTCATCGAGTCCACAAGGGTTAGAATGATACTTCTGAAAGCTTATAGAATGTCATTGCTTTGTGTTTCAACAATTGGGTCCTGCAGTGAATTTTTGTGGGTTGTTATGGAAAAAAGATTTATTGATGACTTGTGATGCCAGGATGTTTCCTCTGTGCATAATTTTTTTCTCTTAAAATACAAATACATCATAAACCGCAAAAGAAAGAAATAAAAGGATGCATTACAAACTAGAAATTAAATATGATTTAATCCCATGGTAAATTCAGACCTAGACCTGAATTCTCCCCACTCCCCTCAAGTTCGGGTCTGGAGCTTAATTTGACCTGTGACAAACAAGAATTAAAGCCACAAAACTCCATTTTGGATCCAAAATTCCTTGCAGTTTTTGGGCATCCACTGCTGAGTTTTGGAGAGTGTTGAGCCCTCGTTAGAAACATTGTTGAAGCCAAGCTCTCAGATTTAAAATTAATACTCCCCAGTCCCAAAGTTTTTTAGCATTTAGTACTCCTGCCCCAGGGCTAGAAAGTCACTGTTCCAAATTCTGGAGTTAAAAATGTCAAAATCAGTTAGACTACAAGTCTCAGTAGTCATCAGTATGCATTTATACATCCACCACAAGGAAAGAAGTGAGGAGAGAGGGAGGATACGTCTGTTTGTTTTGAATTAGCACGCTTGGGTTCAATTCCTAATGTAGAAGGGTTCGTGGCTGGGTGCACAGGTCAGGATGCACAGCTGGAAGTGCTGCTGCTGGGACAGACTGAGCTGAGTCCTTGGAGGTGCTGAGGTTTAGTCCAGTGCAGGCTGTATTTAACCTCGATTAGAATTTACATGTGCTTTCATTCAGGCTGCAGCAGGATGAATTGCCAAGATCTGCAGCGTGTTGAGTTTTGAGCAAAGCTGGACGATTAGTACCTGGAGGAGGTCGGATTGGTAGGATTCATTACTGTTTGCATAGAAACCTCCGCTGTGTTCCCAGTGGGGAGACAAACCCTGTGAATTCAGAGGCAGTAGAAGGCCAAATCCAGATCTGCAGCAGCCAACATGTTTGGAGTAAATGTGCTGGAGTCAATAGACACGCTTGAGCTGGCACCACGGTCACCGAGATCAGAATCTGGCTTGATATAAAGCACTTTTAAAAAATGTAATTCAGGCACTGAGGGGTATGGAAGAGTATTTTAGTTCTAAGCTGTGACCATGCTAACCCAGTCAGCAAGCCATGGAGCAAATGTTTTGGGATGTTATTTTGGTCCAAGGGCAGTGTAAGCAGGAAAAATTACAAATCATAACTTGATTGGGCTCATTAGGTCATTAGTGATGAAGTTTAGGAACTTCTTTTTTTTCTTCCTAAAACTCACTGAGCTGAAAGGAGTGTGGCAAGGAAGAAAGCCTGGTATTAAACTAGGATGTAGGACGTAGCTGTATCAAAAAAGGTTGACGTTTTTGGACAAAGTATATAACCTAGTCAGCAGTATCAGTCATTGAAAACACAGCTCTTGCATTTCGGTTAAGAATGAAGAGAAGGGTTTTGTTTGTTCTTTGATTTTTTTTTTTTTTTTTTTTTTTTTTTTTTGGTGGGTTTTTTTATATTAAAACTTACAATGGCTATTTGTGGTCTTGTTTCCTAAAGGCATATTTAGAAAAACTGGATTAATTTATAATGCCATTTGCAACGGAACGAAGCCTGGTGAGGCAATGGATTTGGCATTCCTTTACACAGGCTTTTTACAGTGATACTGTTATGATTCTAAATTTTTATCAGTGTGTTATTTGAGTAAACACTTTATTTACCATACATTTAATGTAATTATATGTTCTCTATGAAAAGAGGAAAATAGTGCAGAAACAGTGATTTGATTATTCTAAGTTAATACTTGAATTTAAAAATAATCTTAACTTTCTATATTGTTTCATACCCAAGTATTTCTGTAGTACAGATGGCTTTTTTGCTTGTGTTATGAATTAATGCTCTTTCACTTTTTCTGACTGGTTGTCGTACTGCCTTGGTGTTTTGACTAGAAGTGCTGCAGGGGATTTCTGCATATCTTGGTGTACGTATTTATATACCTGGAGACTAATTTTAAAAGCTACAGCAGGTGAAAGCCAACCTTTCCAATCAGATTTCTCAACATCGTGCTTGGAGTCTGTGATACTGTGCAAAGATTAAGGTATTTCGGGCAGTGGTGATAACCCAGGCAGACGGATAAATGAGGGAACGTTCCACTCCACTTCCCAGAAGGAGCCATCTGGGAAAACTGTTAAATTTGACCTGTTGTTGGAGCTCATCAGCCTTTTGGAAAGGTGTACACTGAACCTAATAGGAAAATAACCTCTCTGTCTTTTATAGGTTGTTGTTTGTTTTTTTTTTGTTAGACTCCTATTTTTTTGGTGTGGCTGTATAGTTTTTTTCTGCTGCTAACCACTCAACTTATTAACTTGAACCATTTTGTAGCCCACTAAAAATACTGGCAGATGACAGTGGGTTCTGGACCTCAAGTGAACCATAAGAAAGCAGATGTTGCATGAACACAGAATTGTTCACTGATGCTTCTGCTCTTCTGTACCGCTATTTGCACAGGCTTTAAAATGTGGGGAAAAGAAGAATAAAAACACATGGTTTTCACAGGAAATAGAGACAATACTAACATTCGAAAATGTTTATGCCCTCTGGTAGGATAATGTTTTAAATCTGGTTTAATAGAGTTTTGGAATTCGAAAAGATAAATAGGTTATAAATGCAATGCAGCAAATAAATGGAATCGTAAACAAATAACAAGTAACACAAAGTAAACCAAGTAGTTTCTGGGTGCATATGTATTTCCTATTATTTTATGTGTGCATATGCACACTTTTTTAGTGTTCTCTAGAATTAATAAAGGAAGAAAGCTTGTATACTCTATAAACACTCTAAAACTCCTTTGCGATTTAGTAGGAAATGAGAAGTTTTTATAGAGGTTTTGGACTGTTCCTTATATCTGTTGTTCAACACACAATAGAAAATGATAACTTTTCCATATAAATTGTAGAAGACTTCTCCAAAAGACTTCAGTATGCGTAATTTTGTCCTGTCACTCATAGGCGCAGACCTCTTCCCTCATTCATGCATCTTCCATTATACCTTCTTAGTCCATTTTTTGTAATTTTTTGTGATGCACATCCATGGATAGCAGCATAACCTCAATAACCCTCAAACCTGCCCATATTTGTCATGCACAGGAACTTCTTTTCCATTACAAATAGCAAGCTACAAAAGGAAGGAAAAAAACGTTTTAAAGTCTGTGGATGCTGTAATAATGATACTTCAAGTTTCACTAGCTTAGTAATAGCAAAAGTCATAAAAATACTTAACTTACCCAAAGTTCTTATTATAGGGGGGTGGGGGCTTCCCCATTGTCAGGCTCAGCAATATTTGCCTAAATTAAGCAAGGGAATTTGTTCAGCCCATTAGAAGGGCACAGTTTGGTGAATGGAAATGCTTTGGACATTCCTTCATTGCTAAGCCTTAGAAGAGGTGTTCCTTAAGGAGCTCTCTTTCAATGCTCCATGCACGTGGTGACTTGTCTTCACATGGTGCTGTGCTGTTCTTTTTGTGGTCTTTGCTTCTGGGATTGTCCTCAGTAGTTCTGCCTTTTTTAGTGGCCGAAGGACTGTGGTGCACAGCTCTTTATGTCATTTACTGCTGAGTCCATGTGCCACTGGACTGGGGGCTGCCACTGCATGGTCCTCAGGTCCAGATGGGTGCAAATAATGTCATTTTTAGTGATGAGAGTGGGAAATTACAGAAATATCCCAAGATGAATTCAGAAAATGCTTAACTTTCCTTGACTGTCATCTTCTGTAACTTTTTGACTGTTATGTCTCATGCTGATATCTGATATTCTTGTAGGTAAAGTTGCTACCGTATTTGAAGTGGTCAAGTGGAATTGCTTAAATAGAAGAGTTTAAATCATAACTAATCCTTTTAATAAATTGAGCTAAAATTATGGACCTTGACTGTCCACCAGCATTAAAAGTATTTAGGTCAATTGTTTGCACATCTTTTAAAACTGGTCTCTCACAGAGTCCTTCTCATAAATACCAGATGATCAGTCATCAGAAAAGGAAAAGCCAATAAAAAAGCTCAGAGTATTCATCGTAGTGATAGTATTAAGTAAACAAAAAAGTAAATATGAAACTGAGAAGGAAATTCTTCCCTGGCATAACACTGTTGTGTTTTGGAGACCAAACTTTTCAGATGTGTTCAGACTCTTTGGAATTAATGGAGTGTTGCAAAGTGGAAACCCAGATTGCCTAAAACACTTAACACCCGCACTGAAAGCTGAACCAAGGTGTGTGTCTGTAACTGCATGCATCAGTTGTGGAGGGCTGTTTTCCATGGTAAAATATTGGAGGTCAACTCTTAGCACCTTTTCTTCTGTGCACCATCTCCCATGGTTTCAAGCTGGGCCGTCACAAGGAGTACAAAAGAGGTTATGGACAGAAACATTAACAGCTATGTTGACTCCTTTTCCACCCATGGCAGCAGCTGAAAAACAGATCAAAGCTCAGAAGAAGTTGTGTTCTTGTGACACTTTATGGCATTCGCAAGGTATTCTCTTCATTTGAGAACCAGAGATGAACACTTTATTAGATTTCTCCTCTTCTTCTTTTGGTATAATGCCTGGGAGCAATCTGTTTGAGTACCTTGATAGCTTCTGGTGATCAAGCCAGCAAATTGAATCCCACATCTGCAAAGTCTGAGTGTGGCTGCTGATCCATGCACAGCCCATACATCCGTGACACTCGCTTGTCAGCTGTAAACTAGAAATGAGAGAATGATGAAAGTGTAAAGAAGAACTTCATCTGATTATAAACGTGTTTTGGCTGAGGGGTTTAAGGTTTGGACCAGACTTCAAAACTTTGGATTGGATTCTAAGGACATTTTGACATTTAAAAGAAATCTGAGCTGTGTGCACAGCATAGCAGCAGTGCAGAGTTGTAAAGATGTGTCCTCAGTGTGCTTGGACTGTCTGGACCTTATAAAGAAGGCAGGGAATGCTGTATATTGAAAATGCATCAGATATGCTAAATGGGAGCAGTCCATCCACTCAAGATCTCTGGACATGAAGCAGCCCAGCTGGAGCTCCACCAGGACTCCAGGCATCTGCAAGTCCCAAATGAGAGGCCAGATTTCTCATTTTCACCCACATGTTATTTCAGACAGAAAAAGGTTCAGACAGGTTCAGGGGAACCTGGCCATAAGTTACCACTGGCAAGGCAGCTTGTTCAAATACAGAATTTGAAGTCAGCAGGAGATAGAGGTGTCTGCACATCAGGAAACCCCCTAAAATGCCTGTTCACATTTTCAGGTACCTAAAGGCCCAGGTTTCAAAGCAGAGTATTTCATTTTTCTCTGGGGTTATCCTTCCCATACTGAGGGGGAAGTGAGATTTGCTACCTCAGGAAGAAGGGAGGCTCAGCCCAGATGCTGCTCCTGGAAAAGCAGCAGCTCCAGTTCCAGTGGGAGCCACTGTTCAGCACAGAGGTGGAAGAGGAGGTGGGGAAGGGTGTCCCATTCATGTCAGCCCCCTTCATACACTAGAAATAAACTTGCAACACAACCTCTTGGTCATGCCTTGGCTACAGGGTGCAGCAGGATCCTGGCAGATTGTCTGAGCTGCTGACACTCAGAAATCCCTTTGGTGTGTTGCCATAGCGGAGCTTGAGTGGCAGGGCACTTAATGCAGGGAAAAGGGATCTGTGCTTCTTACAGTCACATCAAAATTACCTGCTTATTGTGGAATTTGTCTCCACTAACTTGTGCTGTCTAAATATTCAGTGACTTGTCTTGCCTGTTTTTATGCTTCTTTTACAGTCAGTGGAGTGAAGTAGATTCCCCCAGTGGATGATTCATCTCCCCTGTTTTAGGCTTCAATATTAGAACAGGATAAATGACCCTGTGGAGATACATTTCAGAGAGAGAGCTTTAAGCGCCTCCAGCTAGCCGAGGTGAATGCCTGTCACTGGTGTTAGGAAAAGCCGAGTTAATTTTCCACCGTTTGCTGCCCTTCCCACCCAGGCCTCCAACTTTCACCACCATTGAGAGCTACTTAAAGGATTTCAGGTGGCCTGAGCTGGCCCTGTGTTTCAGCCCAGCTTGTGTCAGTGGACCATGCAGGAGAGGGGCTGAGTTAGGAGGAGAGATGCTGTGCTGGCCCGTTGAACTGGCAGCCCCCTGAGAACGCCGCATCCTGGGTTCAGCCCACCGGTAGTTGCCAGGTTTCTGCCTTTCGAGGAAGAAGAGTTGTTTCATTCCTATCCTGGAGTAATTAGTGACTGAAATGCCCAAAAAAGGCAGCCCCAGCTAGAGCCATGGTTCTCAACCTCTGCTCTGCAGTCCCGGGGGGTCCATGGATCACTCCTAAGGTAACTAAGAAGAATTCAATGAAAGGTAACTGAAAAACCCATGTTTATTGTCAATAGGTTAACTTTCTCCATAAAGGAGCTTGTCTCTTCTGAAAAACATTTGGGGGCTGCCGAGCATAAAGGTTGAAAACCACTGAGCTGGAGTAATGTATCTTTATATGTGATAATTTGACAGCTAAAGGGCTAAAGCTATTCAACTGTACCTTTATGAAAAAATGCCTGGAGAATTGAATAGAATGTGATAAACTTTGTATTGGCATTTTTGATTCAGTCTCTGAAACTTGAGTAACTGAAGGGATTCTATAAAAATAATTCTACAAATGTGCAAAGTAAAAGAATGCAGTCCTTTTCATATGGATTCCAGCTGATCATATAAAATCATGCTCATGCTGTAGACTGTGATTATTCTGTACTCTTTTTAAGATTCAACCCTGAAAAATGGTAAAGAATTATAGGTTAATTTCTGTAGAACAACAGGTTTCATCGCTAGTACCTATGCAATGACTTTTTAGTTGTTGATGTACATTGAATTTAATTTAAGATCTATGTAAATAATTTCTACAGGATGAAGAATCAATGACACTCAGGATTTTGGGTTTCCCCACCAGGGTAGCTTTGAATCCAGATACCCAGCTCTGACAGTCAGATCCCTTGGACAGTGTGGCTTTATCACAATGCCATAGACTTCTCCTATGATGGTTGGTACAGGAGACTCCTGCAAATGTTCATAAACTTCTTTTGCGTTTGAGAAGACAGGAGAGGATTTGCCAAGCAAAATGATTCCCCTCATGGTTATACACAGTAAACTTTTTTAGGAGAAGTGTTTTGGGGTTTTTTTCCTCCCACATTGATTGAGTTTTACTTGGTTTTGTCAGTATTAGTTCACCTTTATTTGAACTACTGGATAATTCATTTGTAGAAGAGGCAGTACATTTAGGTACTTCCATCTGTGTTTAAACAAGGCTCTTGTGCTTTCCCATTAAAAAAAAAAAAGATTTTGTATTATAATGCTTGTGGTAAATGAGGTTCTGAATTTAACTCCTTCCTACTCTAGTTTCTCTTAACAACTCTGTTATCAACACCTGGGGTTTCTAGTTTACTCTCTTTGCAAATATGAATTTGCAAGAAGGGGTTGATGGTAAGTAGCGTGGTTCTAATTTGCACTTGTGAAGTGTGTCAGACAGTTTCATCAGGGCATGGTGAGCAGAGGAAAGCCTGTCTTCCTCTGAAAACAGCCCTCAGAGGATGTCAGAGAGCGTGTTTGGCTGCGATAATCACTTGCAAATGCAGTATGGTTTTGAAATGAGCTGTCCAGGAGCTGCTGGAGAAAGGGATGCCTGTACTCCTATGAATTCACTCTTTGTCTTTCTCCTTTTTCTTTCTCCTATTTCTACTTGTTTTCATGATTCTGAGCTGTCACTTTGATGTGCTTTTGGATGAGTCTATCTCATTGTGTTGGTAGAAGTTCTATGGATTCACTTGGATGAAACATTTGTGACAGTTGTCTGTTTTGCTAGACTGTACCCAGTGATACAGATAGCCCCTTCCAGCCTTCTGCTCATTACTCCATCTACCTGGCATCTTTATAGCCTCATCCATCCCTCCTATCCTCCTAGTGCCTTCCAGACAGCTGTTGAAATCTCTCTTCTAGTGGTATCTAAGTACCCTTTTCTTACCCTTCCACACATTCCTGTCCTCAGAGCAGGAATCTTGTCCATAGTTACTGTTCATTTATCAAGTTTTTTCTTAATCCATCAGTAATCTTAAGGTTTAAGCCTGGGGTGATATTTGAGTGCATGGCTGGACTGTGGCCACCCTTCTCTCTCTCAGGCAAAAGGGCAGAGGATTTATGGTGAAACCTCACCTGTGCCTTTGCTCAAGAGCTACAAACAATTTGTGTCCCCATAAATCATCAGTGCTCCAGTAGTGTTAAATTTCCTGTATCCTGTCCCATTCCTCTACTACACCACAGCAGCTAGCCTTACACCACCCCCCCTAAACCCCAGCTTTCATCACACACTTGCCCAGCGCCCTCAGAGGAATTCAGAATGAGTCACGCAGGGTGCCTCTGGGGACTCCTACTGATGCAAACTTCCTCCTCCTCAAGGCAGCCTGTGGTTTGATGCCACAATGCAGCTGGTACTTGTTAGCTCGGGCCTTCGCTGCGGAGCTGATAGCAAAGCTTGGGCTCTGCTCCCCCAAATTGCCACCTTCCTTCACTGGATTCTGGTGCAGGAGGGGACACTCCCAGCTCATCCTCTTCATAGTGTCAAACACAGGAGCTGCTCAGTGCCAGTCCACAGGGTGTGAGGGTTTGGGGGTTTTTTGGAAGAAGGGTTTATCATTCATTCTTAAGGTGTATTCCAATCCAGGCAGGAGACTGGCATCAGCCCATTAACTGAAGTGTTACGTGGATGTTTATATGTAAGATTAAAGTCCTCCAGTTCTTC
Organism: Pachycephala philippinensis; assembly: GCA_013397055.1. Classification (NCBI taxonomy): domain Eukaryota; kingdom Metazoa; phylum Chordata; class Aves; order Passeriformes; genus Pachycephala; species Pachycephala philippinensis. Next base: position 356,736 of record VWZT01000192.1, read on the forward strand.
AGATAGGATCAGAAGAGCTTTAGTAGTGTCTGTCATGACCTGATTCCGGAGTCTGCATTCAGAAATATAGAATGTGATGAACAGGGCTCACGTATGTTGTTTTGGTTTGGTCTTTCCCCCTCCCCCAGACAGGCCATTGTCTTTATCTACCTTTTACCTCTTCACATGGAAAAGAAAAATGCTTTTCTGGTGGTAATTACACAGTGCCGCGTTGTGGACCTTTCATCCCATTACAGTAAGTGGACAAACTGCTGTAATTTACAAGAGTGAAATAGGTGAGGAAATGGGAAAGTTTCTGGCACTGCCAGGCATAAATGCTAACCTGACATGGGAGAACAATTCTAACAGAAAACAAGTTTTCTTGCTAGCTATGAGTGCTGGTGCAGTTGTGTTCTGGTGGAGATGGAGGAGTGCCTGCTTCTCTTCAGGCGTTTCAGAAGTAGAAGAATCGGGCAGTATTAATGGAGGGCTACAGACCCTTAACCTGTCTCTGCCCTTGCAGTTCAGCTGAGACTCGCTTCCGCTCTTCCTTGCTCTCAGTTTCAAAATGTCTTCAGTCTGTCTATGTGCTGCCTTGTCATGGATCTGTTAGCAAGGTCAGCGTGTGAATACATTGAGATGTTTTTCCTCCAGCAGAAGTTTGCTGCCTTATTATTCTCCACCTCTGAATACACACCTTTTACACCTCTCAGAGCAGATTGATGCTCTTATTTGCCTGGGGTTTTTTGCTGATTTATAGTGTTTCCTTGTGGGAGGTTTGCCCTGAAGACGTGATTGCAGGAGTAAGTGCACAGTGCATCAGCAAAAAAGTATTTGCACATCACCAGGAAAGAGCTACCGGTTGGGTGGCAGAGCTTCCTTATCCCTCAGGTAGACTTGCTTGTAGGCTGTGCACTAGAAGCTGTGTGGCTTGTGCTTATTTTCTTTTCCTTTGTATGAGGTGGTTACGAAATGTTGAGGGGCACAACCACCCTGTAGAGAGGATGAGTTTCTCCCACCCCGTACAGAGGATGAGTTTGGAACCCTTGGAGGCTCAGGGGGGTTGAAGTTCCCCCAGCCCCCTCTGGGTGGTTTGGCAGCAATTAATTGCCGCCACCTGCTGACCAGGCACAGGATTTCTCTGGCTCGGGTACAGCTTGTGCATGTCCTGAAGAACCCCCACCGTGCCCTCCCCAGCAAGAGGGTGATGGGGCAGTAGGTGAAAGTCACAGTGCCTGTATAAAGCAGGAGTACATGGGGACAAATATAAGATTGGTCGTTTAAAGGTGGCACATGCCTTAGAGTGAACATAACCATGGGTGAGGGCTGAGCTGGTCTGACTTTGGGCTGCTGTGAACTTGTAGGCTATCGAGCAGATCATGGATGAGATCAAGCCTGGTACAGGAAGTTTGAATGAGGTATAACCTTGTAGAACTATGGTGTTAAGTGCAGTCAAACTGCATGTCTTCACTTCAATGCATATCTCTATAGAAGGCATAAAATATAGGTACTCTTTTTGAATAAAGGAAAATAGAGAAGCAAGAAATTTTACCTAATCCTAAACTCTACAAATTCAAGTTTGCTCTTCTTTGATTCGGTGAAAAGACATAAAGAGTGTTTGTCAGTGTTCTTCAGAAACTATTTCACATTGTTAGCTCTTTAACAAAGCCATCTTTTCACACTGGTGTTTTTGAACATTTAAATGCGAGGTGAGCCAGACAAACAAGTACATTAGACTGAAGGATGTACAATGCCTGTTAGACAGTGTCACTGCACCAAAGCTTCATTCCGTGGCCAAATTGCAGGAAGCAGCAGCACTTGCTGTGATCTTCTTTGGCTGCCCCAGCATTGCCGTGCCTGGGGCACCAGTGCAGGGTTACATGGCTGCCATGGTAGCAGCTGACTTCTGAAGCTCTTGGAAATCCTGACCTGCTTTCTGCCCTTTAATGAAGCATGTGTAGCATTTAACTTTTCTGGGGTCACTCCAGGCTTTCAACCAGCAGAGCCAGGGTGGGGACACCTCAGTCTCTTGTTTTGATCTGAGTTCATTCTTACAGCTTGGGACCTGCTTGTCGGCCATCTCAATCTGCTGCCTCCTGCACAATTAAAGGAGCTCCTGTATTGGGGCAGAACCCTACAAGTGCTTTAGGGACCCAAGGAATTTCATGTCTTCATAGAGACTATAATCTCATTTTCTCTCTTTTTCAAAATGGTCTTATTTTCACAGGAATGCATGGGGTTTCCCCTAATTATCCTCTAGTGAGTCTCCCTTTTTTTTTGCATGTATCATTTTTTAATTTGTTTGTTTGTTTGGAGGCGGAGGAGAAGCCTCCAAGGAGAGATGAAATGCCATGCACGGCAGTTCTGCTCGGCTGCTGCGGTGCCGTCCCTGTTCTGTCAGAGCAGGGGAAGGTTGCTATTACCATTTTATAACACATAGCCTTAGGTTATTCTTGCTTTCCTAAGCAGTTTGAGTTGCTGCACAGATGTTACTGTAAAACCCCCATTTCCATCCTCGTTGCTCGACCCGGTGCCCGAGTGGCCTCTCCTGCTGACCCTACATCTCTCTCCTTGCTCCCCAGGGCTCCGGGACCTCGAGCAGCTCGGCCGCCACCACCCCATCCGTGTCCACCCCTGTCACCGGCCACAAGCGGATGATCATCCCCAACCAGCCTCCCCTCACCGCCACCAAGAAATCCACTGCCAAGGGCCCAGGGCAGCCAGCGCCCATCCCGGTCACTCCGGTTGGCACCCTGAAGCCGCAGCCGGTGCCGGCCTCTTACGCCACGGCCTCCACGCCGAGCCGCCCGGCCTTCAACGTGCAGGTGAGGACGGCGCAGCCCAGCCCTCACTACCAACCTCCCGGCCCGCAGCCCGGGCACTATGGCAGCCTGGGGCCCGGCCAGCCCTACGGCTCCGCGCCGTCCCGCCAGCCCGCTGCCCCTCAGTACGGAGCACCGCAGCCCCACGGGCCCGACTACGGCTATGCCCCTCCGCCCAGCCGGCCCGCCGAGCCCGCCTACGGCTACGCGCCCCCGCATCCCCCGCAGGGCCGCTACCAGGACCCCTACTACGGGGGCTACGGCGGCAGGAACGGCTCCGAAGCGCCCTACGTGCCACAGAGCTCCTGGAAGGCCGAGCCGGCGTATCCCGCGAGTAATGCCATGGGCCAGGCTCCCCCTGGGCTCTACCAGCCACCGGGCACAAAGAAGACCTACATCACTGACCCGGTGATGGCTCCGCAGCCACCCGCCCTGCAGCAGAAGGTAGGAGATGTGGGTGGTCACTGGTGTTCCTGGGAGAGCCACGTGGCTGAACATGGCCTGGGACAGTCCCTGAAAGGTGGCGGGGGTTAAGTGGTGCTGTCAGGGGTGTGGAGCAGGTCTCCCTACATATGGCTCCTTAAAAGCTGGAAATAGGGAGTTCTCATCTGCTTTGAAAAGAGCCTCTGCAAGGGCTTAGAAAAACGGTCAGCCTCAAAGGATGAGATGGTGTCACGCAGAGGCATGGTGTCAGCCCACAGGAGGGAGGGAGGCTTTGTCCCTGTGATGTGCTGTTGCCCAAGGAGCTCCTTGGCCATGCCTCCGTAAGGCATTGCCTTTTCTTCTGGGCACTCCTAAGATGAAGTGAAAGGTTGGGTGTGATCTGCTTCACGTGCTTGTGGACATCCCTGGTTTAAGAATTAATCCTCCCTGTCCTCAGGCAGATGGGAGGTACACGAGAGGCTGGTTTTGATTGTGGTTCAGAGGATTGCGGAGGTTGTCCTCTGGTGTGTCGCTGTTCAAAGATCACTTATCACTGAAACCACATGGAAATGAGTCCCCACAGAGCTCGGCTCTGGTTTTCCTCTCTGGTGTTGGTACACCGGGTGGCCCCCATCCACTTCAACCAGTGTCTGGACCTCACAAAGTCCTTACAAAGAAGTAAATTTGAAATAGAAAGTTAAAGTGGGTCTGCCTGGTTTCTCTGCCCAAGCTGATCCTGGCTGGCTTTGTCACTTCTGCTGGTGGCCGTCTCTAATGTGGCTCTGGGAAGAGAGAGGTGTTTTAGCTTTGTGGGGCCCTCGTTGTGTGTGACGAGCTGAGGTTCCACCAAGGGTGAGGCAGGGAGGCAATGAGGCCATCACTGCCCAGGCCCACCCTGCCATGTCTGAGCACAGCCGTGCTCTTGAGTTTGTGGGTGCTCACGGGGAAAGGGGAAAGAGCTTCTGATACATTACAGAAAGCCTGTCCCTTTGTCATTTCCTTCTCTAAAAGCACAGACTGTCTTCCCTGAATTCCTGGTTTCCTGACAGTGGGAACTTTGGAAGGCAAAGATGTTTCTTGAGGCAGTTTAGAGAGGGCAAGAAATTACAGAAGTATTTGAAATATTATCTACTAGCAGCTAAGAAACTGCTTTTTTCTCTTTTCTTCCCCTTCCTTAACAAGAAGCTTTGAAGCAGGGAGAGAAGCAATAAACTCTCAGCTCTGCAGGTACTTGGTATAGAGTTTAGAGTGGAAAGTAGTGAAAAACACATAATTTGCACATAGCCTTAACTGGTGTAAATTGTTGTGGTTCCAGTGGAGTCACTGAGGAAATGCTGAGGTACAGCAGATCCATATTTAGATTTTTATAGATACAAGTAGGCTTACATATATAAAAAATTTTAAAACTGTAGTTCAGTCAGCATCTCTATGGAAACGCAAGTCATCTCAAACCACAAACAGCACAAGCCTGTTAGTCTCATTTGCATTACAAAGCTGGAGAGACAATTTAATTTAGCTCAAGTTTGGGGTTTCATGTATGCCTATATATATTTATATATACGTGTTGGTGTGTGTGCACGTGGCATTTGCAAATACACATGCAGAAATACTTCATCAATATCTCTATAAAAAATAATTTCAGTTCTTCTGCAGAACAGACTATCATCTGCTTGATGATAAATCCCTCCAGAAACTTTCTCTCTCTTCCAACCTGCTAAATATCTCTTTTCTCACCTATTTCACTTTTGAGCTTACAAATTTTCTGTAACATATTGCTGTCAGGCTTTGACTTTAAAGCAGTGTTGTCCAGCCTTACCAGGTGCTGTTCTCTTCCTTTGCAGAATAACTCATTCATAAAATCAACTTCGGGAATTTTTTTATTTAAAAGGGAAAAAAAAGGCTGTATTATAGCCAGATGTCTGTTAGGGAGAATTGTCACTGTAATTTGACTTGGCTATCATGTGAATTTTAGCATCTTTTCCTACACACGCGCATGCTTCTGCATTTTGTTGTGTTTTGCCTTTTCAAGGTTGGTTTGAGACCTTTCAGTTAAGGAAACAGAAAGGGTAAGAAGCATTAATACATATCACATAAAATGTAAGATGACCTTTAGGAATTTTTCTTCTTGCAAGGGAATGATTTTAAAATATCAAACAATTTCTAAATGTATTCAGAAAAGTGCATTCTTAATCTTGAACACAGTTTGTGTACAAATTATTAAGGATGTTGTAGCAAATCCAACTCAGATTAAAAGTTCATGGTCCTTAATTCTAACATATACCACGATCCATCACTGTGAGAGGTAAAATTTTTCATTAAATTTGTTTCATGTTTTTAAAGGGTAAAAAAAAAAAGAAGGTTTATATTTGGCATTCTGGCTAAGGAAGAGGTTCATGACACTGTGGCTCTGTGTTTTTTGCTGTGTACTAATCATGTTGAAGTCGCTGCTGATCCAAAATAAATCTGGATTGGTATGGGAACAGCAAATAATCTGTGCTGGTTCTTAAAGCCTACTGAAAACAATGAGTTTTACTCACACACAATTCCACATTGCATTCTGTCCTTGGGCCACTTACGGAGTGAGAGTCATGCATGTGAAGCCTCTGGGCATTTTAGTCTTTTGCAGCACCCTGTCTAGCATTAGTGCCCAAGTCCTAGTTAGGAAATGATCTGGTGGAGTGCATGTCCTCATTTAAACCTTCATGTGCTTCAACAGCCAAAAAACCTCAGGAGCTTTTTGCTCTGGATGGTGGGTGGTGGGGACTTTTGTAGGAGCAGCAGCAGAGTTCTCACAAGACCATCACAGAAACGTGTGATACAATTGGCTCCTCTCGTGCTCGTGCTGTGCCCTCTCAGATCAAGTCAAAATCTGAAGCCTCTTCTCTTAACTTCTCCTTTCCCAAGGGGTAGAGGGCACAAGGCCAAGGGTGGCTCATTAGGTACGCTCATTCCCGGCACCAAGATGTCTACTGTAGACATATGACAAAGCCAGTTTCTGACACAGAGTATTCCCAGAACTTTTCCCTGTGGCCAAAGCAGGATCGATAAACTCCCACCGCTGACCAGCTCAGCTGTCAACAAATGTTTCTGTGCTGGACTGGTTAAGATGCCGAAAACCCTTGTTGAGATATCTCCAGGTAGGTCTAGATCCTTTCACTGGTTTTGGTCATGTTTGAGCATTTTTGAGACACTATCACATCTCCCAGGTGGATTTGTGGACCTTTCAGGGACCTCATTTACCTCCTGGTGTATTTGAGGAGTGGCTCTGGGCAGGCTGTTCTTCCTAGATCTCAGATCCCAGCTATTCTCCTAATTCTACTCATAGGCTTTGGGAACCACCTTCCTTCATGAAGGGATCTGCGCGTTTTCAACATGTGGACTGGGTACCACTGAAGCCATTTGAGACAGCTTTATGGCTCTGGTCCAGAATGGTGGAAATCTTAACAAAAACATTGATCTCTTGAGAGCAATTTACCAGTTTGGTGAGGACAGACGTGTCTTGTAGCTTTGATTTAGTACAGCATCCAAATCCATGTTCCTCTGCTGCAGTTTTGCTGGAAGAAGAAAGGGAGCAATGTCCCTTTGGTAGCCATGTCTGTTCTCCCACACACGGCACAAGTGCCTGAGTTCCTTAACCTGGTCACCCCACACCAGCCATGGGTCCCAGTATCCCCATTCACACCTATAGAGGCGTCAGTGCATATGGAGCATGGCCTCCTCTTCAGACAGCCCTTCAGTTTTGCACCCTTTCCAGGTGAGCACCATGAAAAGTGAGGAGACAACTGTAAATTAGGAGGATTTAAAGAGGCAGCTCATGCTTGTGGTGTGGTTGAGATGGTGGTGGCCGCTTGTGGCTAGCAGACCTCAGTCACCGCGTGTTTTCCGCACTGCTGGAGCTGGTTTCTTTGCTGCCTGCTGCACCCAGCCCTGACACGGTCTCTTGCAGCTTGCAGTGCCCAAAAGGGACTGTGACGGCTCTCTGTTTTCTCATTTTACACAGCTTTTGTCAGTTTTTCCACTGATTTAATACCTGTGATGGAGACATTCTCTTGGAAGTTTGATCTTTGCCTCAGAAACATATGCTCACCAGTGCCCTTCGCTATGACTGATGCACGTCTCTTGTACTGGTTTAATAAGTTTTACAGTCTGCCATCACTCACATAAAGGAGATACCTCCAGCACTTGCGTTTGAACTGAGACTAATTCTCTTGTTGTTTGCTATTAATTTAGCGACTAGAAGTCTTTCCTTCTCTGCAGATGAATAAAAGCAGTCTGCCAGATTCCCTCCTGCTGTCACAGGGATGTATTCTCTCCTAGTGTTGCTTTTGACTTGTGGAGAAAGGCAGGCAGCTTGCTTTGCACTGCTTGCCTCCCCCAAAGTGTCTTCTCACCCAGAACTTTATGTCTTCACCCAAGAGTCTTCTTCATGAAAGTCACGTATCAAAAATTTTCAATGGATGGGACCTGGAGACAGTGTAAAATGATGATTGAAGTTGGTTTTCTGTCAGTGTGGGACAGTGGCTTCCCACAGCTTTAATATGCTAAAACAAAGCAAAACACGGTAAAATTAAAAAGGGTTATTTAAAATATTCTGCTTTGGCATTTAATGAATTAAAAAAGACTGAAAGCTAATGTAAAATGAAATAGAAGGTGAAATTCTGAAATTCAGAGTTGAATCTGTGAGTTCAGTGTGACATTTCAAAATTTCCAGATGAATATGCAGTTCCTTTCTACACTGAGAATAGCAACAAATGTCAAAATGTTGACATTCTTCACAAAACAGTAATTCAGAGTTCTAACCAGCACTAGCTGTATTTCAGCTGCTGACTCTGTCATTGCTTCTGGGTGGATTAAATTAAATACTGTTGCTTCTCTTAAAATGAGGAGGAGGGGAAAGAAGGCAGTGGTGTCTAACAATAAGATGAGAAGCTCAGAGTTAGGACTTGTACTACTGTGGCATTGAGAATGATGTTTTCCTCTTCAAGTTATTATAAATCTCTGCGTGAAAATCTTTGTGGGTTTTTTCAGGTGAATAGGTACTGGCAAGAGATGCAAAGAGGTGTTTTGAGAATGGTGTCCTTATCCTGACTGCAGGAATCTGACACAGTCTGGTTTATACCCTAAACTTTTGAAAGAGCCCAATTCTTGGCTTGAAATGTGTTTAACATTTTCATTTGAGAACTTTACTCTTTGTTCTTTGTATTATAGTTTTATTATTTAAGTACTCCATATACTAGCAGGAACCAGCTGATGACAGAGCAATTAATCAGTTTTTTTCTCTTAGGAATCATATATTTGAATTGTTTTCCTGAAATAGTGAAACAAAGAGTTGCCAAACAATTACCTTGAAGTTAAAGATAACAGGGAGCCTGCAGTTACAGGAGTAAGTCAGGTCAGCATATCGTTGAAAAACCAACTTAAATTTACAGCTTCAGGATGCAGCTTTTGCAGCTTTAGCCTTTAGTCAGCCACAATGGGTTAGAAATATAAGAGGAATAATTGAGAAAGAGGCTTTTGGCATAATACCTGGATGTTCTTTCTTGCTCCTTCTTAAAATAAGCTGAGGACAATGCCTCCACACATGATAAGGCATGGGGCAACCTTGAAGTTAATCAAGGGCTCTGTTTCTGTGCTGGTTAACTCTTGATAACCAAGTGTCTACCTTGAGAGATACTGCCAGACTGTGTTACAGGCTAGCATAAGAATATTGGGTCTGAGGTCATGAGAGGCAGTGAGTGTATACTTACATAGCATCAGGCGGGGAGGCTGGCTGGTTTCCAGGCAGCAGTGCTTGCCTGAACCTTGGGGCTGCCTGAGCTCAGGTCTCTAAGGGGCAGCCTGGTCTGTAGCATGATGAGACAAGGATGGCTGGCCTTGCTACTGGTTTACAGCTTTCAGTACAGAAAGCAGCACGCATGAAAGTGAGTGCCACTTAATTTGCAGGCAGACTCTGGCTGTTCTGTGTGATGGTGCTGCTGATTACTGGAGGAGCTGCTTCCTTCCATTTTAAAATACACTTGAGTCCAACCACGTTGTGATTCTTTCAAAGCCAAAGCACTAGAACATGTGAGGAAGCTGTTCTTCTGTCAGATAGCCTCTGTGTCATTGTCAAGTTTATTGCAATGAAGCCAGAACCTGAATGGGTAGAGAAACTTGTCCAAGGGTAGGTGTGAATTCATTAGGAGAGTTGGGCAGAACAAGAAGATGTGGAGCATCCTGGTGTCATTGGATGGCTCTTCTGTTTGAGGTGAGAAGGTCTCTGGCTGCCCTGTTGATGTGAAGCTCTTGGGGCTTATGTCCTAATGATAATGCCAGTGTTAAGAGACGTCACTATGCTCACAACACAGTGACAACATAGATGGTGCTTTGGGTGGTGTCTTATTTTGGCCATGTCATTTGGAGCGGATCTTCCTATATTTGGGTGGTTTTCCCACCGACCTCTTTGAAGCGTATTTGTGGTCTTAATCCAGTTTTTTAATGGCACACATACAGATAAAATAGTAATGGTTTGTTACTGAACCACCACTTTGTGTAGGGGCTGTGCAGAGTTTAAAAGATCATTAATTTTTCCATGGATAGGCACGGTTGTGCACAGACAGGCTCTTGAGCCTAGTACTTGAATGAGTAGGCAAGCTAGAAAACTATCGTGGTGCACAGTGAGCAGTGCCAGCCATGTAGGGTCCCACCAAAAATAGATACTCAGTTGTAAAGATTACAACATAGTCTATAATGACTGCTGATATAATATTTGTTTCATCCAAGAGTAATGGTATGAAGCAGTTGCTAATATATGGTTACATTTACTGATCATAAATGTTCTGGTGTTAAACTAACTTTGGCCTCCACATAATGGGCTTTCTGTTAAGATTTACCTCTGAATAACTATAAAGAAACATAATATAGTAAATTTAATAGCAGCCTTTGGGGGGAAAAAAAAGTTTAAAAAAAAAGAAGAGGTTTCCTATCACAGGCTGAAAGAACTCCTGCAAGGCAAACAGAATCTGCAATTATACTGACAGTTTTGTTCTTAAGTGAAAATAATAGTGAATTATAAAGCTGTAAAATTGTTTTCACAACAATATTTTGTTTTTATAACTCATACTATTTCACTTAGTAGCTGCCTGGCTCCAGAGCAAGTTACATAACATGATATTATGAGTATGATGCCTCAACTTTTTGTCTAGGGAATTAATTTAAGGGCTCTAAACTTTCCAGTCACATTTTCTTCTTTGTTCCAGACGCAGTGTATTCTCTCTGCTGGAAAAAATATCAGATGAACTACGTCTTGCTTGTAGCAGAGTAATATTCATATGCCTCTTTATCCACACTAATAGGGCAGTGACATAGTTTCACATGGCTCCTCAAAATAGTCCAGATTGAAATGGGCCGTCTAAAGTCAGCTACACAAAACAAATTAGAAGAGTGGAGCTGCTGTGTGTTAGCTGATCAATGTAGCATTAGCAAGGATTTTCCATGGTGTGGTTTAGCACCAGCACAGGCAGATGAATTATTCTTACTGTCAGTATCACTCATCCTCCCAATTAAATATTTTTCTAAACAAACAAACAAAATTTCCTCAAATGAATCGGCTGTAACTTAACCTGACTTATTAGGATTAGTTTAGTCATCAGTAAAATGGAACCACACCTGAGCTATAACACAGCAGATTAGCTATCATAATTTTCATCCTATTATTGCCTAGTTAGACTCTACCAACACCTGAAGGATATTTTTTTCAGGGATTTCCTCCAGCTTTATGAGAGCTGGTTGTTCATTAAATGAATCACCTTCTTTTCTCTTGTTGCTGCAATAGAGCTTGAAGTGCAAACTCACGCCTTTTCCATGGAGAAAAATGGCCTAAGTGGACAAGGAAGCTCCTGCTGTGTATATGCCACAGGTGGATTCCTTCTAGGCTGTCACCAGGAAGTCTGGTGGGTTTTATTTCGCTGTCCAATTCGGCCAACAGAAGAAAAATCTCTCTGTGAGGAAGTGCCCTGCAACATTTGTATTCTTGTAAACCTCCATTTCATGTGTATCTTGCAGACTTAAAGTTCCAGGTGACAACTGTGTTTTCCTGATCTGATGATCAGCATCAGAGAGGTGCCCTGCGCCTCCTTCTCCAGCTTGTGTTATAAGGCTGCTTTTCTGTTCCTTGCTGCATCAAAATCCTTTCCCCTGCCTATTATGCAACACTTACTTGTGTTCCACAGGCTGCATCCCAAAAACACCCTTTAGAAACACATCAATTCTTGCACAACCTCATTTGAATACTTCGCTTAAAACTTTCTTCTGAACCCATTTTCTCAACTGCATTTCCCGTCATCTAGATTTTTCACAACTTTTACGTATTTCTACATCATTTTCCCTGAGGGTTTTTGTCCTCCAAGGCTTAGGCTTAAAATTAGGCCTTTTGCTGCTGTAGAATTTCCAGATCACTGAGCAAATGGTGGATGAGTCTTTCTAGTAGATTTTTCAGTACAGAGAAACAATGCAGTTGTACTGCAGGCAAACATGGCCCTGTAGGTACCAGAAGGTGTTGGGAGTGCATGTGCTTGTGTTTGTTTCTTTGTGCGGTTGCTCACCAATAAATATGTCCAAATATAGTTTTCAAATCTGAATTCAGCTTTCCACCCCCCTTTCTGTACCATTTCACCATCAGGTCACCTTCTCCTGAATAAATACAGAACAGCAATTAAAACCATATGTGTAATTAAAAGAAATTCAGCATAAATTTAAACAGCATGAAGATAAGAAAGGTAAAAGGATAAAGACAACTGGAAGCTCAGTTCTGTGTGACCTGCTTTTGAATAAACAACATTATATTCCACAGTCAATTATCCAAAAAGTACAATGTGTTCTGTTGCCAAAAAAAGGTTGTCAGATAGAAGTGGTTAGTCAAAAGGACACATGCACTGGAGTGAACATTAGTCTATTGTACTCAGTATAATATTATACAAACAGAGCTGGCTTGTTACTGGCTTTTTTCTTTTTTTTTTTTTAATTTTTGACCACAGATGTGATTATGCAGCTTTTTAATATTACTTCATGAACATCTAATTGCAGGCTTCAGTGAGAGGTGCAGACATTGCTAGGGAAATCAAGTAAGGTATGCTCTGTGCAGCCCAATAATAAGGCTTCCAATACAAAAGTGGAAAAACAAGTCATTAGTTACAACCATCGAACGGAAGAGGTCTAATGGGAGCCACAGGATAAACATTCCATTTTATTACGTCTTCGTTATATGTTTTGCAAGAATCCGTGGTTATAAATTAAAATTGCTTTTTTGCAGCAGTGGCTGTAAAAAGTTCAAAATCTGTGAATGTACCTATTATTTTTATTTATATCACAGCAGGCTGCTAGCAAAATTAACTTTTTTTCCCCCTCCTGTTTGTTAGTTAAAAGATGGAAAATGCATACAAATGCATATCTGCAGGCAGCACTCAAAAATGCCCCCCTGCCTTTTTTTTTAAATCAAGATGGCGTCAATTCAAAGTGGGAGAGAAAAGAGGGGAGGAAACCCAAACATCTCAGATAAAATTAACTTCTTCGTCATTACACAAGTTGGTAGGGTCTGGTGTTTGTTTAGAAATTTAAATTAATGCTAGTGAAAGCATCCAGACTGTACTTTGACAGATGAGACGGGGCTTTGCTTGAGACCGTGTCGCTGACAAAGCACAAGAATTTCCAGGGCTCTTCTCCAATTCAACTGGCAGTCTTGGAGACCCTGATTACCAGCAAAAAAAGTAGTATTAGAACAGGATTTTCCCATGCTGTCTTCTGCCTTCTGAGCTGCTGTGTGAGGGGATGTGTTCAACCTCTGACTCTGCCCCAGACTCGCTGTTGAACCTTCCAGCAAAACAATTAATTTGTTTGTTTCTTAATTCAGCATTTGGAAGTCACTGCCCCAAGGTAACAGCCAGAGCAAGAGATTTGTGGAATGGAAGTTTGTGGTGGTTGGAAACATCTGTTTCTCCTTTTAGAAAGGATACAAAGACTTGCAGTTGTAAACCTTCATCACCCTCATCAACCCTTCTGCTTCCATTTAGGAGTTAATTATTAGCTGAGGCACCGTAGGCAGCTTCTCCTCTCGAGGAGAGAGGCTATCCTGGACAGGAGATCTGTGACTTTCACCGTGCAAGTCCCAAGCATCAACAAATTACTTCTGAGCTGTACTTCCCCTGATCTAGGAAACCCTGTTGTCAGAAGCTCAAATTCATTATGTGTGGCCCATATGTCCAAGGGAGAAGAAAACAATTCTGTGCAAATTAGAAAAGGCAAAAAACCCACTGCCCTAGAGACTTTTTAATCTTTCACATTACCATTCCCCATGGGCCATCGAGGAAGCAAGCCAAGGTGGTCTCACTTGGGCTGGGAATTCCTGCTCTAGGCAGATTGAGGTTCATAGGCATCTTTCTACAAGGACTGGTCAGAAAGAGGCCCCACGTAGGAACTATAGCACACCTCTAGGATGGATCAGATTAAAAAATGATACCTGTTTCTGAGTCTCCACGGTGCTGCTGTTGCTGCTCCCTGGTTATCACCATTATAATTCTGCTAGTGTTGCTTAATAATTGTTCTAAATACTAGATAATGCCAAGAATTCAATACCATGGAACGTAATTGTTTTTCTATCATTGGGAAATTAAAAAAAAAAACCCATGTTTAGTGTTGAAGAACCTGTTTTAAAGTAAAAACCTGAATTTTTCAACGCAAGCTGAGTTCCTGCAGGCTTTGCCTCCCACTGTGCTGCCAGTTGCTGAGAAATTATTTTATTTCCCAATTTAGATGTTGGACAGTGACTCAATATGCCCTGGAAATACTATCATTCTAGCAATTTTCTCATGTGGTAGCTCAGCTTAATGTTGGAGAAATGGGTAGTTATGAGTCCAGACACTGTAACATTGGACTTGGGTTCTAAAAATAAATGTTTGGTTAACTTTTAGTCGTCAACAATTTTCTAGTGCCACACATTAGAAAATGGAATAAGTGGCTTCATGCAATTCCAGGCACACTCTGTGGTCAGCAGCAGTATCTGCAGAAAATTAAATATGGTGATAATACAGATAAATGCAGTGGCCTCTCTCGCCGTATGGTGTGTGACGTTTAGAACCTTGGGAGGAGAAGAGTTAACTGTTCAGTAAGAAGAACAAGTGAGCAAGTGTGGGTCTAGATAGACCTTACTAGCATGCCTGATATCTCAAATGTCTCCTTTATGGCTTCAGACTTGGTGGTATAACCTTTTTTTCTCCTTAGTTTTCTTTCTAAAGCAGGTATAATGTTTTACCTCCTGTATCACAGTGGGGGTTTTGAGACTTGATTGTCTGCAAATTAGTTTTAAAGTCTAAAAATGCAAAGTAGTGTTCCTATTTTCTGTGTGAAAGGCAATGAAAATCATGTGCAGAGCCTCTCACAGCAGGCACAGTGGTTATTCGAAATGAAGGATATTTCTGCACCTTTGTATGGAAATGAAAGATCTCTCTTAAATCTGTGGTTATTAAAAACAGTTAACTTTGAGCATTTATGTAGTGTTTTATATTGTCAGAGCTCTCTTATGAATCTCAACTAAATTCTTCACAAAGCCTCTGAAAAGTTTATGGCAATATCCTGCTATTATGGTCATTTCCCGAAACTTACAGAGGGGGAAAGTAACTCAGCCAGGCTCATACGGGTAGCAGCCCCACGGCTTTCTCCTCCCTTGGTGACAGACAGAAAGCAAGGACCTGTGCCAGGCAGATAAAAAGGCTCCCTCAGAGGTAGAGAATGAGCTATTTAATCAAGTCACACGGTTTTATGAATAAGTCAACATCAGGAGAGTACAGGTATATACATTCCTGGAGGAGCAGTGTGGAGCTGTGACCTTGTCTGGGTCTAAGGGCTTTGGTGGGATTTAGGATGAATGCGGCCCACTCTCCCATGTGCTGAGTGTGTGCTTAGAGCAGAAATAGGCAATGCCTCACCGTAGCTTAAGTCCATGTTTTGTTTTGTTGCCAAGCCTGGGGAAAGGCCAGTGAGATCCGGCATGACTACTGACATCCTCAGCTTTCCTGTTACTGAAGCATCTGCACGTTTTATGGGGAACCAGATACAAAGAATGTGGGAAGTACGGGAAATGTGGGAAGGGGATAAATCTTGTTGCCCAGTGTTCAGGACTGTTCAACCGGTTTCCTTTGGTCTTCAGTCTGGGATGGTTCATCAGACATTTGGTGGCCATGTTATGCCCCATTTGGTTTTAGAAGGCTTTAAAACAAACTCATTTATGGAAGGAGCTGTGTTGCAGCTGGAATCAGGCTATCTCTGTACAGTAATTCCAGCTGTTGCTGGAATGAGATGAGAAACCAGGAATGGAAACAAGCAGACATCCAAAAATGCCACAGCAGATACGACACACATATATGAAGCACATATACAGAATTTGTATAGAATAACATTTTAGCAGTGAGTTTGATGTATCCTATGAAGGCTCTTGAGTTGTAATGTACAGGTCATCATTTTGTGGTGTGTATATTGGACTAGAGTGATGTCACTAAAGCAGTATTGACTTTGGAGCAGCTCTGTTGATTTAGTAACAGCTGGAAGTATAAATCAGAGGCTAACATAGTATTGTCATCTGAGCTTCTCAAGCAACAACTAGGAGACTGAGTAAATCATTGAGAAGCCTTTTCTATTCTCTTATTTCCTGCCTGCCTAAAACAATTACACATTGAGCCTGTTTCTGGTACAACAGTGACTTTATGGTTAGCTCTAGGGGAATTTACACCTTATCCCTGCTGGTTACCAGCCTTAACATTTTTCAATACTTTCTTTTGTGAGACATTGTTTCTAAGCAAACAGAGATTTTACTTCCCACATAAGAAGATATCTGTGTGTGAGTTCTTGTAAAGAAGAAGAGGAGTGCTGTAACAGAGCAGCTCAAGTAAATGACACCCTGTGGTGGAAACCCATCCATTTCTGGGGAGGTTTGCTATAGCATTCAGTGGGCAGTGAGTGATTGGGGCTGTTTCTGAACAGACACCACCAGTGATGTGAGACTCATCAGAAAGGACTGTTGGCAGTATAGGTAGAGAGCCAAGGTAGGTGTCAGGAGGGTTGTGAACATGCATCCTCACAGATACGAAGCAGAAATAATGTGGAAAACTTGGGCCATTTTACAGATATACAGTTTCCTTCTAAGCTTTCTTTCCAAGCCCCCTACTCCTGATTTCTCCCAGAAGGATTTCTCTGAATCTCACATCTTATTTTTCTTGGAGAGAGGTTTTTTCCTGCTTCTCTTACGCTCCGCACGAGAGGCAGCTGTTCACTCCTCCTCAGTGATGAATGTATACAAGGGTCAGTATACAGGGTCCAGAGCATTGTGATGACAGTGAGCAAGGCAGCTACACTGAGCTTTTGCTGATGAGAGCTTGTTACTCATGGTTTCATATCAGCCCATATCTGCCTCAGCTGTTCTGCAGATGCCTGTCTTCCCCAACACTGATTTTTCACTTGAATTGCAGGAGACTGCAGTTCATCAGCCAAGGTGTGTGGCTTTCCTCAGACCTGTGTGATTGCCATTGGGTAGATCTAGATTGGCAGGAGCTCAAGTGATTTGAGTGCTGGGAGAAACATGAGGACTCATAAATTGTGGGGCTACAAGAATCAATACGAAAACCTATCTGACAAAGAGAAGCAACTTGGCAATTGCTGACATATGTTTAGTCGGAGGTTTGCTGTGGGATATTAGCACCCAGATGCATGCATGTGTGTATAGACAAACATCAGCTGGGTAATAACACTTCTAGAGCTCTACCCATGCCCTCAGTGTTGGCTCATCATCCATGATTTCTGCTCTTTTGTGCCTCCTATTTGCGAAGTTTAATGTATTAACACTGAGGACTGACTCTTACGGCCTTCAGCTGAATATGTGTAATGAGTTGTTTTTAACCAAAAATTACTTGAGTGGCCTAATTTCAGCCTTTAGCCCACTTATCAAAGAATTTGCCAGCTTGGTTTGACAGCTTGCACCCTGTATTACTTTCCTTTCCCCTGGGGGTTACTGTGGATGAGCTGTTTTACGCTGGTTTCCCCCATCAACCTGCTTGTCCCAGGCATGAGCAATTCAGGTAGCTCATTCTCCTTTCATAGGAACTCTGGTGGGATCTCTAAATCTTCCCCCAAGGGAAGAAGCCTGGACATTACTGTATGCAAGCAGTGAAGGACCATAAGAATGCCTCTGAACAGGCAGCACTCATCATGCAGATGCAAAAACCAAACCTTGTTTGGGTTAATTAACATGCCCAAGTCCAAAGAGAAAGTGATGTTTAAGTGGGGGAAGTGAACCCAGATGTTTTGACACTCAGTGGTCTGTGCTTCCCCTGAAAAGGGGAAGTTGTAATGGCACCTGTAAGGTTTGCGGGGCTTTGTGTGAGGCCATCCAAACTGCCAAATCCAAATTTCAGTGAGTCTCTCAGTTTTCCTTTGTTCCTGCTTCACTGGGCTCTCAGAGAATTTCTGAGGGAAAATGCCATGTCTGTGTGTCCTCCTGGGAGCTGCTAGGCACCACTGGTAAGCCTAAGAGCCAAAGTCCTGATGTCTTTCAAGCGATGCTTCGGAATGACATTGCCTCTCTGGCTGGGACGCACAGGCACGGGGCAGTGAGCAGAGCAAACAGGGTGGGTTTGAGTGTGTGTGTGTTTGCTCAGCAGAGCACAGCTGCCTTGTCTGCTTGTTTCAGAGCACAAGGGAAAGGGGACAGCCAGCGGTCACCAGCCGCCTTTAGTAAAACATTATCTCAATTAATCCTTTGGTTGTGTTGTTTATTAAGGGACAGCACTGCCCACACAGCATCTAAGTTTATCCCCTACCTTGGCTTAGTCAAAAGGCTAGGGCAGCCTGACAATGCAGCAAGCCTGAAATTCCTCCTGTGTATGACACTAAAAGAGCAAACCTCAAGAAAAGCTTCCAGTGTAGCTCAAGGCATAGCCAGTCCTGCTTGTTTGATCTCTCCCTTCTTTCCCTCTCTTGCCAACACAACACACATTAGTACTTGCTGATTCATGAACGCATATATTCCCTCTCACCCTACACCTCTCTCTTGCATCATCTAACAGACAAGGAGTTTGTACAACTGTCTGGCTTCTGGTGAAAGCACTGAGCACCTTGCAGAGCTGACCTTCAACATTTCCCTCCCTCATTGTTCTTGTTTTAACATGAGCAGGTTTTAACCTGAAGGTGACAGGTCAAGACCAGGGCCAAACTTACATCGTGTTTGATGCTCTGTTGGTCCAGCAGTATTTGCCTTGGTTATATGGTTTTAGTAGTCATGAATTCCAGAAGTTCATTGCTGTTTCTTTTCCTGTGTCTTCAGCATCCTGATCAGTAATACCAGTATTTTTTCCCCAAACCAAGAGACTGTTAGACACAGCAGTTTCTGCAATCTTGTGTTCTGGAAGGCCATTGCATATATCCATTGCTCTCTTTATCTGGGTCATTTGCAAATCTGCTGGGGCCTTGTGTGTAGATCAGCCTCTTGAGACACTTGCTATTTTTCCCGCCAGTGGATGAGCTGTTTTGGTCCCAGTCTTTGCTTTGGAGAGTTTTCTGTTGTCATTCAGTGTCTAGGGAGCTGCTGAGTTTCTTAAGCACCGTTGTTGGCTTGTGCTGGGACAGTGGCACTTGTTCAGCTGGGGCTGTGATCTGTGTATATTTGACATATCGTTTGCTCTTGTCACGCCATGTGTCCTCTTATTACACTGTCCTGGATGGGTGCCAGCAGGAAAAGAACAAGACATACAGCACAATATGAGATGGCAGAGAGGTTTTACTAGTGTGTGAGGAAAGACTTTATCCTGCCCTTTTAGCAAATGTTTGATATTCACAGGAATGACCAAAGTGCTCTCCTTGTTCTCAGGAGCTGGGGCCCAGCTCCAAGCAGTTGCA
Source organism: Pachycephala philippinensis (assembly GCA_013397055.1). Taxonomy (NCBI): domain Eukaryota; kingdom Metazoa; phylum Chordata; class Aves; order Passeriformes; genus Pachycephala; species Pachycephala philippinensis. The sequence continues at coordinate 375,875 of VWZT01000192.1, forward strand.
GACAGCCCTCTCAGCCTTGCACAAGGCTCTGTGATGTGAACACATGGCTGTTTTCACACAGGTCCTCCCTGCACAGGAGTGGTGTCCTTAGTGCCAAATCACCTTTGAGCCACAAAGCACTTATTAATCCCACCAAAAGCTCTGTGACTGACTGAGACAAATTCACCTTTGAAAATTGAACTAATGCAATGTGATGACTCAGAAACATCAAGGGATTTTTGTGTTTGTTTGTTCTGAACCACAAATGGTTCTGCCTGAGGTTTACCTAGTGTCAAGCTACAAACTATAGAGCCAAATTTTGACTGTGCTGATGTTTGGAGCTTTGCCCGTTATAGGAAAATCCCAGTCCTTAACTGGGATACAAAATCTGATTTCAGTTTCACGTCAGAGCCAATAACTGATCTCTAACTTCTACAGTTCTGCATTTTCTGTAAAGTATGTATTTATAGTCAATGTGACACTGCCACATGACTGCTAAACAAGCAAGTCCCAAAAGTAAACACCGTAAAATAGGAAACCTTTGGACAGTATTTACATCATCAGAGTTTCCCTAAATATTTTCAGCTGTTATCGTTTGTCTAATGTTGTCTTCATCTTTTTTGTTTGTTTGTTTGTTTTTCGTTTTTCTTAATTGACTTTGTACAGATTCCTTTTAACGTGAACTGCACACCGTGTTTTACTGGTGTTTTGTCAGGGAGAAATGTTCATCTGATTTGGAGGGAAATCCTGTTCAGGCATGAAGATAAAACAAGATTTGTGTAGTAGGTGCAAATTACGTCTTTTTTCATCCTTTGTTTTAGTATGAATATAGCGTTTAGGTGGGGAGAGCTGATGCTCATTTCTAGTGCAAAACTGGTTGTTGATCCTCCTAAACTGAGTGAAAGTAGCTGACAATCCCAGGGAAAAGTAAAAAAGAATTTTTTGGGGCATGTTCCATCTCAGGCTGGGAAATGTAACTTTTGCTTTTCGTATCTTCACATGTGATCTTGCCAAAATTTCTAGCATGCTCACAGTGCTCTGACTTCATTGCTGCTTTGCTTTTTTTGACTTGTGATCATCTCAGCTTCATTACTAACAACTAACCCCTTTCATCACTCTCTCTCTCTCTCTGTTTATTTAGAGATTGACCTTTTGAGTGTTTGCACTAACAGTTTCTCTTTGTGAATTGTTCAACAGCCGAAAATAAGTTCCAAGAAAGGGAATGTTATTTTTCTCTTGCATACTTGCAGCATTCAGGAGTTGTGCCTGCACACCTGCTTTTCAGAAGAAGTGCACCCAGCTGCTCTTGCCTGTTCTGGGATGCCCAGAGCTTAGCAGACAGTGCCGTGTAATGAAAATTAACAAATGTGATTTGGCCTGGAGGGTGGCGTTAGGATGTATTGGCGCCAGTGATAACGAGAGGTCAAGCACTTTGTTTGGCATCCCCTTTGAAAAGTCTCCTCCAGGGATGCATTACTGAACACAGTTTCCCCAGAGCTGCACACGTGAACGGCATTTGCTACCATTTGCAGGGCTGGCTATGAGACAGACCCTGCAGAACCTGCAGCATTTAGAAGAACAAAGGAAATATTCTCTCTTTCTTTACAGCACCTAAGACACAAATAAAAGGCAGAGAAATCTTGCATATGAAAGAACCTGCACATTTTCGGTTTTTTGTAATCCTTGGCTACAGACACTGCTTTACAGAAGCAAAGTGTACGTATGTTAATAGGACAGCACGGTCTTGGTCCAGCTGTCATTCTAGAAGTTAATGTGTTGTCCTCTGAACCATTGATAAAATTTCCTGTATGAAAAAGAGAAGGCAGAAAGTTTCAGCAGGAAAAAGCAGAAACTCTGACCAAAGTAGGGGAGCAAGCCCTGAAAAAGCCCAGAAACCCTGTTTGCTCCAGAGCAGAGCAAAGCCGAGGAATGGAAGACACAGAGAAAGCAGGACACTAAGGATTGATGTCTACCGCAAACAAAAGCAGCTTTGGAATGGTTATTGCATAGGACAGCACTTAGGAACCCCAGTGCTCAGAATTAGGCTAGAGTGACTGTGAGGGTTTTTGACAGAGCTCTAGGATGCATCTCCTCTGTTAAGTGTGAGAGAAGCAAGAAACCACAGGGAAATGACTGCAAACCCCCTTGTCAAAAGCTCTGAGAAATCTGCCTGACTTTTACTCTTCCAAACTTGACACTGTTATTCCTAAATCTGTTACATTACAAAACAGCACATGTGCAAGCTGCTGGGTTGCTGTTTAATGAAGCATAGTTTCCTATTGCCTGTGAGACAGTTTTTACAGACATGAGGTTTGCACTTTGGTTTGGCTACTAGAGCTGAGCCCTGAGCTCAAGAGACTGCAGTGGTCTCAAGCAAGGGACGATCATTCTGTTATTTCTGCACCTCATTTAGCAACCCTGTTGAATTATCTAAGACTGACGAGAAGAAAGCCAAGATCAGATTCCACCTCTTCAGCCCCAAGAAGAGCTATGAGAAGTTAATCTTTGTGGTATGTGGTGTCACCATTCAGCTGCACTGTCACCTGCACTGTTCAAACCACATGGTGCAGGAAACAGCAGTACATTGAAAAGAGAAAATATTCTGCTCCCGTCACAGTCATTTCAGGCCCAAAGCTGGGTCTAGCCATGTCCTCTGGTGCATAAGAACTTTCACTGGCTGTGGGCTCTGGCATCTGCCTTGCACACAGGTTTCTCAACCTTCAATCTATTGGTTAAGAGTCATGTTTTGTTTAAATCTGACGGGATTGCAGCTGGCCGGGCTGGTCATGATGAAATATGTGAGTGCTGTGCCTTGCAGGGCCCTGTGATCCATCTGCAAGAGAGATTAACCTCCTAGGTGTCACTTGGCTATTCCCTGAGCTTCGACATGGCCAGGCTGTTCTTTAGCCGGTAACTCATGCTGGTGCTGGTACCAATTTCCCAGTATCGCTGGGTTAGCCTGTAAGGTTGTTGCCTTCCCCTTAATTCATTTACTCTGAAACTGTCCAAATGTCATGGATCGAGCCAAAACCAGCACACCAAAGCATACTGTCTTTGATCTTGATTACAGTGGGTTTGGCTTTGCTCATTGCGTTTATACTTTTCCTTCCTGATCAGCTGGCTGTAGCCTGCACACCAGACTCCATTATTAATTCACTTGTCTGCAGCTTCATTTGCTTCTTTGCTGTGGTCCTCACCCTTCTCCTTTTTACCACCACCTCTGTTCAGATGTCTGGGTGGACTATCATGACTGGGGCCAGGGATACCACTGGTCCCCCCGGGTGTTTATCTTCAGCCTCACACATCCACCACTCACTTTTGTCCATGGTAAGGATCCATCACTCCCTCCCTGTCACTGGTGTCCTGCACTGAGAGCCATGCTGAGGAAGTTCAGTGCAAATCTGAGCAAATTAAACAGAAAGGTTCAGACCCAATGGATTTCTTTGGGTTTTAGGTCATGTTATGGGGACAGACTGAAGCGTTTAGCACCCAGCATGCCAGTTGTGTGCTGGAAGCAAAATTTTAACTGTGTGGTCACCACCCTGACTCTTCTCCATCACAGGACAGCAGCTCTGTAAAGCAGCATCCATGCTGGGCAGCCTCTGCCCTGCCTGCTTTTTGGTGGTGTTCCCAAAAGGATGCCTTGGAGATGCCAGTTGTGGCAGACCAGCTCTGTGCATCTGTGACCTTTGTTAGGGACAGGGCATAATTTCCTAATTCTTGTGTTCTGCAGCAATGGGAAATATGGAACAACGGGAGTAATGCTGACTAACAGTTTTGGGGACTCAATGCATGTGTGGAAAGAGACAGGAAGAGGGAGTAGAAACTCCCAGTTGAGAGTGGGATATAACTAATAGGTCACTGCAACTGTCTTCCCTTTTTGGCTACACTTTCCCTCTTGATTTCTAGCATGGAGAGGAGCAGGGGATGCTAAAAGTCTTTCCTGCTGGCAGAGAGGAGCAGTTTGGATGTCTCTCTGCCAAAAATTTACATTCTTGAGGGAACAGCCAGGTGCCTTGGTGTCACCCAAGATGCCTCAGTTCATTGAATCTTAGAAATGTAAAGTCTGGCAGACTCGCCATGGAAACTATCCCATTCACATCAGAAAAACAGGATTGAGTATATCTCAGGGATGACCTTCCAGACACTTCTCCTGGCAAAGGCCATTTCTTTTTGGGAATCCCAGTGTTGCTACCAAATACTTGCTGGGCTCCTGAGGTGAATTCCTGCTGGTGTGGTACTAAGAGGGTGCCCAGGCTTAGCCAGCCTGTCAAGATGTTTCCTCTATGCCGAGTTTGATATGAACAGAGATGTGGGCCTGGCATGGGGGTTGGTGAGCTGCTTTGGGGAGTGGATTTGGGAAGGTTTGAGACCTGAGGTGCCTTGTCTTCTCTGTTCCCCAAAACAAGGAAATCTTCATTTTTGTTGCCAAAGCGTGATTTTTTTTTTCCTTCAATATAAAATCAAGACCTCAAGCCTGAGCGTTGCAAACACAGCTTAGCCCCTCATCTTTTTCATTAGAAATATGAGGCCTGTTTTTTCTCTCTGGCACCCAGCATTAGAAACATACGTCTGTATTTGGCTGCTAAAGAAGCAGTGTGAGGTAGGATTTCCCATAGCACAATGCATTTGACTTCAGTAGGGGCTGAGGGGATGCAGCAGTTGAGAAAAGGTGACCTCTCATTTAGTGTTTACGGATGCATTTCAAAGCTTGACTTGAGGCAGGTGAGTTTGAAACTGTTTGACCTAAAGTTCTTTTCCCCTTTTGGTTTACTGCCAGCTCTTATCTGGTCGTTACTGTAGCAGGTCACCACATTATCCCTTAGTCGCAGCTATCGGTAAGTGTCAATTCCCAGCAAATGGATTCAGCAACTTGACAATATTTTTTTTTTTATGATGTCTATTTAAAGATGACAAAAATCATAAATCTTGTAGGCTTGTCACTGAGAGTTTTTATTGAGTTTGTTGATGAAACAACTTCACAGCTCAGCTGAAGAGGAACTGCAGGGTTTGAAGAAGCAAAAGACTTTTGATAGTGTGCAGTAGTCCAAGAAATTGAAGACAGAAACCAACTTGCTGGCATCCTGTCCATATTCCTTCTTCCTAGTCAGAGCATGAGCTTCTCTTCACACCCCTGAGAGAAGCAGAGCATTTTCCAGTCCCTCTGGAAAACAGGCCAATCACCACATGAAGCAGGGGGATGTTTTTAACCACAGGAGTTAGAGAAGGGGAATTAAGACCTGGAGGCGTCAGCTGGGGCGGGCATGACCTCCCTGAGTGCAGCAGTGTTTCCTTCTCTCCTCACATCCTGCAGTGGAAAGTTCCATTGCAATACTGTTGTTTTACAATTACAAATTTTATTTGCTGAGGAGAGTTTGAATTTTGTGGACATTTTGATAACAGCCCATAAACTCTCCTCCATAAATCTGTTTGGTGAATTCCCTGGTTGCCATTTGGATTCTCATCCTCTGTGCAGGCCAGTGGCTCTCGTTGACACTTACTTTATTTCACAGTCAACGAACTGGCTGGCAGAGTTTATGGAGTAATTGCAGCATTATGCAACAAGTGGGAAGGTTTATGGTTTTCTGTGGAAGGAAGATATAATTGTAACAACTAATATAACTGCTTTAGCAACCACCCTGACACCAGATTGGTCCATAAAATTCCAGAATTGGATTGAAAATAGTATCTAAAAAGTATGTCTCAGGAATAAACTTCTATTTAACAGAGAGGAATGGATTTTAGCTGGTTTTAACCGTTGAAGTTAATTTAGGTATCATTCACTATTCTTGAAAAGCAGGGATTTGTTCATCCTCCAGGCTTCAGCAGATGTTACTTAAAACTGTGGCACAGTGGTTCTGCAGTTGTATGTTTTATCAAAGTTAATGTACTAAATGTAGTATTAATATCTTCTGCTATAACAATAGTTGTCTGGTGTATCTTGTTCCACTGTTCATTCAGTGGAACAGTCACTCTTGCATTACCCACCAAAAAAGCCCCATTCTACAGAGATAAAATCAGACTGTGAGGTAAATCCAATACTAGGTTGTGCTGGTCTCTGAAGAGAAATTACAGTTTCAAAACCTGGCCTTGGCTAAACTCCTACTGACTCTGGCTGAGCCAAAATTTAACCTATGATATAGTAAGCACCATTTTCTTTTCCCTTAAGTGAAATTGAGTCGCATCAGGGGTCCTTTAAGTGTCCTTGTATTTTTCGATCTCCCTGCAGATGATATTTGGCCATAAAACAAGCATATACTCTAGTCAAAAAACTAGCAGCGCTGAATTGTCTTTGTCCAGAGTGCACAGCTTTCCTTACCTCTTTGCCATGCTGTCTCAGAGGATCACAGCTCCAGTGCCTGAATGCTCTTGTCCTCTGAGATGAGTTTAGAAATGCGGGCCCAAGGTGAAATGTCCTGCACTGGTATTAGGCCCAAAGACAAGTGACTCCATCTTCTAAACACTGGTGTTGTGGCACTTCCAACTTGCTTCATGAAGTCACCCAGATTCATGGCCTAGATGCTTTACAGGTGGGTGTGTGTTTTTATAGCTGTACTATAAAGTATTTTGTGTATATTGTATGTATTATACACATGTATACTATATACTTGGGTTTGTATTTTTGAAAAATCTTGGTCTTCTTCTCCCACTACTCTTTTCTCTAGTATTCAAAGCAGACTGTGGAGGGGATATATTAAAAAGATTCAGACTGAAGGAGTAGAATTGGGATGTTGCAAGCATGCCCAAGGGAAAGAAGTAAAAGTAATGTAAGTTTAGTGCAAAGAATTTCACAACATTGACCTCTGGTACATCAGTCCTAAAGCCTTTACTACGTTTGCACGTGGTTTTTGTATTGCCAATTCCTCAGCTGAGGAAAAACTACAAAGCCCTTTCTGTGTCATTGCTAAAGCATCTCAGAACACTAGTTTTCACAGCAAAGAGCTTTGAACTCTGACCACTGGCCTGGGAGCTGCAGTAGGTTGCTGTCCTGTGTGTGGCACAGCAGAGTAACACAGTATAGGCTGCTCCCCTGTGCTGGCTATCAGGCACACTGACATTGTGCTCTGCAAATTTCTCTCTAGTCATGCCTATTTTAAAATGCCATTTTGATAACTGAAGGCTTAATGCTAAACTTCCAAACTTTTAATGTTGTTTACGCAACATACAAATCAGACCTATTTTGACAAGCATTGAACCTTTGTTAGGTGCCATTACATTGTTTTAGAACAGCACTGGACTTCCAGGAATTGCAGTAAATAAATGAATGAAATTAAAGCCCTGTGGTGAACTTCAACCAGGGCAGTGGATCCACTGGAGGCTGTCTGCCTGCTGCAGAGCACCACTTCATCTTCCCTGATGAATCACCACGTTGTGTGCGGCATTAATAAACAAGTGCCAGAGAGAAAGAAGTGTGTTATCTAGATGTAATGAACTCCTGAACTGACTGGAGGAGGTGACATGCTGACAAGAAGTCATCCACTACGAAGCAAGACAGGACCCCTCACCTCTAGAGCCCAGTGATAGGTATCACAAAGCCACTGTTATCTGAACCATTATCTGTGGAGCCAGCCCTGCGTGGTTGCCCCATTAACATTTCATGTGCAAAGAAATGAAGCTGTGAATGCTTAAACGTCTCCCAGTGGCTGAACTGCAAAGCTTTTATATTTTCTTTATTTGAAGACTTAGCACACAGGCATGTGCGTGCACATAATCTTCAGCCTGGAGATTTCAAGCTGTTAGGTAAATGAAATGTTTCAATGACAACTTTTTTGGGTTTTGTCACTAGATACTGTTAGCCTTTAGTAAATTAGGAATAAATACTTGCAAAGAGAGTTTCATTTTTCTTTAGCACTATTTTCTGGTGGCAGCTGGACAGATAAGGCAGCCACGAAGTGAAACTTCTTTATAAAGAAGTGCAAGTACAAGCTCTTCTGAAGCTTGCAGGCAAACCCCTGCAGCTTCATAGCAGTAGTCAGCAATATTTCAGACAGTGAGAAGATAATGGTCACTTTGAAATGTAAGAAATGGATTTGGATGGTGAATTTCAAAACCAAGTACTGAACCAACAATTGTGACCACATCTGATTGCAGCAGGCATGCTGAAGGGGGGCCTGAGTCATAGTTACACTTGAAGCCTTTGTGCATCACTCTGGTTGTAAAAAATGGGTTTAAAGTGGGGGTTAACTAATCTGCACCTGCCCACTGCAAGAATTGCTAAAAAAAGGTGTAGGGCAAATGTGAACCAGGCATCTTGTGTACAGGAGCATGGTTCTTTTAGTTTATGGGCACTTACAGAACTTTCTCCTCTTGCAAGTAGGTGAATGTGGTTGTCTCTGGCATTCTTCTGCCCACCTTGAAAAGAGTGGGCTGCTCAGATTGTCTAAGGGTGTTCAGTAGTTTCTTAAAAGCCCAGTTCCTTTGAGATGTCAGGCAGTGAGATGTGTCAGTGTCTTCAGCAAATGTTGGGTCAGGTTTTTGAATGTGATTTAAGATACTGTGAGCTGCATATTAACTTCTATTTTAGTCTGTCCTGCCTCTTGTCAACTCAAATGTTCTGCTTAAACCCAGAAAAGGGGAAAATGCACCTGCCTAATGTGTCTGTAGGTGAGAGATCTGCAAAAAAAGTAATGCAAGTTGCAAAAATGGAGAAAAGTCTGAAAAGTCAGACTGTGTCTCTGGTCTTTCTCATGCATCCCTTCAGCATGGACAAGTCTCTAAAAGCATGTCTTTTCTAAAATGCCCCGTTTCCCTTTCCCCCTCTGTAATACTGCTGCTTCTGTCCACCCAGCATGACTTAAGCTGTGGAGTTCAACCGTTTGTGAATTAATTACAGGGACAAAACCTGCTAAAGGAAGAGAGATGAGGCGATGCAGTCACAGGAGCCCTGTGGCTCACGTCGCCACTGCTGCCACAGCTCTTTCAGCATTGGACAGAGCTCTGCGGGGCTGCCACGGCACGGCAAATGCCCCAGCTGCCCTTGGCAGCAGCAGGGCTTCCAGAGGGGCTTCCAGAGGTGTGCAGCCTCGGGCCATCCCAGCAGGGCTTCCAGAGGTGTGCAGCCTTGGGCCGTCCTTCCTGAACTCCGAAGGTTTTGCCACAGTTACTAACAGCATCAGCAGAAAGCCATGAGAAGCTCAGTACCTTCCTTGGGCAGGAGCTTTCATGGAATTTGGTTTTGGCTGGATGGGTATTGTGTGTGCCTCTTTGATGGTATTTCAGATAACCTAGTGGAAACTTAAATATTCACTTGTAAACCAGTATAAAAATAATACTGCCCATCTGTTTAACTAGTCTTGGTCTGTCTTGTAACAGTTCACTGACCATCTGTTACTGTGGCGTAGATAGACATTGTGAATCCACTTGAGTGTGTGGATTTCAGACTTCAGTTTATTTTTGTTTGCTGGTACATATGGACCCTGTTCTGTTACTCTCCGTGTGTTTGTTCACAAGGACTTCTTAACACAAATTTCCCTGGGAAGGGTGTTTCAGAATGGGGGGAGGGGAAGAAAAGCAATTAATTTTCCACTTCAACAATCTTAAATAGTTTCTAATTGGGATCCCATCCCATTATCTTTTTCCCCAGCAAGCTGTGTGGATGGATGAAGCAGCCAGGGGAGGGTGGCCATCCAGATGTGAGCTATCTGATTAATGAAGTCACTGTCAGGCATGCATAGTAAAACTCAGACTAAATGAATCATTTCAGAGTTCTCTTATCAGTGTTTCTGCTCTCTCCTCTCTTTCACGTGGTGTTAAAGGCTGGGCAGGGTGTCCAGGCCATGCCACAGTGCTCCTTAGCCTCCATATCCAGCAGGCATCTGATAAATTAGAATTGTACTTAGCTGGCTGGATGCATTTGCAGGGCCTGCTTGTGAGACATGCTCTTGCTTTTAGCAGTGATGCTCTTGGTTTTATTAGTGATGCTTTTAGTAGCCCAGATCAGAGCAGTCTCTGTACCAGGCAAAGATCAGGGAGAAGTGTCTCCTTTCCAGGGGCAGCCAATGTTATGAAAAAGAGCTGATGTTAGGTTGGGCTTGTTCATGCTGCAGATCACTATTTGTTGCCTCATCTGTTGTGTGTGGCTGTTTTATTGACCCTTACTGAATTCAGTCTTGGTGAAAAGCATTGGAAGAAAATTTTTCCTAAGATCATAATGTTGTTCCCTGTGGACAGCTTCCCAGCAGGGGCTTCGTGGTTCAGCAGAGCTGGAAGGGGTGCTGGCTTTTCTTCCTGCTTCTATTTTACAACAGAGTGAAAATTGATGTCTGTAGTACTCCTGCCTTTGGGTGGCATGAGGTGGAAGTGAAACTTCCTCAGCCTAACCAGGTATGAGCCAGGCAGCTGCTAGGCAATTAAGCTAAATGTTGACACAGTCTCCATTCCTTTGACGGAAGAGTTTTAGAATGGGTGTGCAGGTGACGCAGGAACATTCCAGGAGTTGGTCTGTACTTGTTCCTATTGCTCATGAAATCCTTTGTGCTTTCTTTCTAAGTTAGCCTATTTAGACAAGCAGCAGCATTCATTCAGGCATCACCTAGCACTCCAAAAGAATCAAGTTCAGCTCTAGATCAGCTACAAGCCATCACAACTCCTCTTGTCAGGAAATCCTTCTAGCACACACAAATGCTGTGGGGAAAAATACAGCCACGATAAAGGTTGCACTGGGAGGCACAATGTAAGCATGGAGACGGAGCAGTGTCCCAGCAAACTGCAGTTTCCAGACTGGGGAAGCATTTCAAAATCCCACCAGGACCCACAGTATCACTGACTGGTGAGCATAGAAGTGGGTTCCTATGCAGTGAGGAGAAGCAACCAAATCCCTCTCATTGGGAACCAATAGCATTTCTCTGTGTGTAACTATGGCAGAACATGTAGGCAAAACAGGATTATGGTTCTGCATTAGTCATCAGCTTATTAGCCCCTTGTTTTTAGACAAGGCCCACTTTATAAAAATCAGGTGAAAGGATTTCTTGCATCTATTACTTACCAAAGCTTTGTTAACACCTCACCACCTTTAATTTCCCACCATTCTTATTTGTATTTAGTAATCTATCTGAATTAGAAGTGGTGTGACCCACTCTCTGCTGAGGCCAGACTGCCAGCTTATAGAAATTACTGAAACGAGGCGCCAAAGTAATGTAAGGACAAATGTCTCCCTGTACAGATTGGCATGAACACTGGAGGCAGCATTTGAGCGTAATATTGACTAATTATTTAACCATGAGTGGCAGCTTTGAACATTGTGTTCTTTTTGCTTCGCTTCCCGCATTTACTGTGAATCCTAATTATGAAGGGAACAAGTATTTCTTCTCAGGTCGCTGAAAACACAGCAGCCAGCTTTGGGAGAGTGCATGGGATGCAAAGTGGAGGCAGCCGTGAACTGTGCATCAGCGAGTTCTCGTACTCGAGCTAGTACTACGTGCTAGCACTAGTACTCACTGAGCAGAGAGAGCAGGTGTTGGCAGGGATCTGGTCTGAAAATTCAAAACCTGCTGATAAGAGAAGAAATAGATTGTGGACTAAAAATGCATAATTTGAAATGAGCCATTTAGATTATTAGCAACATGATTTTTTTTTCCCCCTGCCTTTTCAGAAGGCTTGGCTTTTTAATGGTTCTTTGTGATATTAACAAGAAGTGTCCCCAGTTGGATGCTTTTCAGTAGAGGTCATGTGTATCAAGAGATCTGACCCCTAAAAGAGGAATGTAAGCTTCTGGCATTAACTTTGTGGAAAATATCCCTGTCACAGATGGAATCTTATCTGTATTTGAAGGAATATACATGTACAGCAAACAGCTGGATTCCCTGGATGAGAAGAGACAACTGACAATTGCTTGAGAAGGCAGATGGTTATTTTATTCTTTCCCTTGCCACTGTCTTTTGGTCTCCTAACCCAAGAGGTGAAAAATAAGACTTCAGCTCCCAAAGAACTGAGACAATAAACATGGCAGTAAGGTGGGAATTAATGTTTAGTGCTGCACTGAAATTTGTGATGCCCCAAGCAATTAGACAAATACCTAATAAGAAAATTGATCCTATTTATTCTGAAGTCCCTAGAGAAAAGGACTGTCTCTTCAAGTGTGTTTGTGTACAGTCAAGTCAGACTCATAGCATGGACCTTAGCGGAGATTGTGTCCCATAGGCCCCCTGGAATGACCTCTGTAAGTGCTGGGTTAGGCTTGATGGTCTCAGCTTTTAATTGAAATCTGTGCCATTGACATGGCCTTATGCCTTGCCTCTGTCCTTTGGAGAAAGCCTGTCTTCATTGTAGGATTTCTTGGGTTCAGAGAACATGGTTTTAGCTCAGCCCAGGCATCTTGAGTCTGTGTGTCCTGTCTGGCTATGTGCACATTGCTGGGCTCTCCAAGGACACCCGTCTGCCGCAGCTCGTTGTGCAGCTGCCAGCTCAGCCTCCCGGTGGCTTGTTGGGTTTCTCTTCCATAAGCAAAAAGTCACCTGGAAGACTTTCCTTGGCCCTCAGGCTCATTCAGAGTTGCGGGAGGCTGCTGGAAGACAGTGAGTGCCTCAGTGGTGAACAGAGCGTGCTGGATTGTGATCCTTGCTGCAGCTCCCTCAGCAAGCCTGCCTCACACACCTATGCTTTTGTGGCAGATTGGCACAGGAGTTGTGGCAGGCTAAGGATACCGCTGGCTAAAAGATCACATTGCTGCTGCCTTGAGGTGCATTCTTGGAGGCTGGAGTCATGTGCAGTGTAAATATATCCTCTTACTCTTTCATCTGGGGTCAGATGATGCCAGGCTATTATATTAAATGCTCTGTTGCAGTATGTACTCTATGTATGACTGTGTGAATGATACTTTTTTCCACAATAAATTAGTTGGAAATTCCTTACCTCTAGACCAGGGTGTTAATACCAGTCACAGCCCTTTGTTTCCATTAAGCTTGATTAAGTTAGCTATGGTTGCTACTTGCTGATTTTCCTCTGTGAGAAACCTAGTGCCTGTCTTTCCTGGAAGTGCCCAATGGATGATTTTAACTTCAGAGGTTATTGAGATATGCCAAGACCAAGATGTCAAGGTTGGCCTTGAGCATTTGTCTCTGCATTACTGGAAAATTTATTTCTGATGTGAAAAGATTGCCAAAAGCCCATTAGATAACTTAATGTCCTCTGTTCCTTCCTAATTTCCAAAGTCTGCTGCAGGGTTCTGATTCCAAAACGCACTTTTAATAAACTTGCAATTGCATTGTTTGTTTTAATTTAAGGTACCATTTCTGCAAACACAGAGTTGTACCACTTTCTTTTTGCACTTGATACTGAGTTGGTTGGGAATATTAATTAAGGGCCATTAGCAGAGCAAGTGCAGAGCAGTGCAAAATGTGACTGAGCACATGTGCTGTGCTGCAGTCTGCAGTGTTCTGTGTTGTACCATTTTTTGATGAGATTTGAAAAATTACAAGTGAAAACATACTCTTCCTTTATTAGCCAGTATTATTAGAACCATATGGCTTGAACTGAAGAATAAAGTGTGCCTGACATGTATCAACCTAGCATGTGTCTGCCGGTGAGTATAATTTTCGAAATGTAGATTAAAGGGGAAATGAAGGTGGGATAGTGGTGTTCACACAATTTCTCTAGGAGATGCTGGCACTATTTCTCATTTTTAAGGTCTTGCTCCAGGGTCTCTGGAGGATGACACTGGTGCAAGGCAATTTCTCTGTAGAAATGCTGATATACTGGCATGCATTTGCATCCAGCTTTTTGTATTCCCTCATAAAATGAGACTCATCCTTGTTTGTGGAGAGGTTAACATGTGATACATAACACGACTCCATGGAAGATAGTTGCATATTGGTGTGCTGCTGCTGTGCTGCTGAGCGAAGTTCAAGATGAGACCTTGACCATCCTTGCCTGCCTTGTCACGAGATAAGAGATCATGCTGTCACACTGTGTAGGAGGCTCTGTTCTTAGGAAGAAACATAAATCCTCCTATCTCAAAGCAGTCTAATTACAAATTACCTGGAGTGAAGAAGAAATTAGTCTTTTGACATAATATTTAGTATTTTATTGTTTTACACTTCTTGGATTTTTTACCCCTTCATCATCAGGTGATGGTTCCTTTCAAAGATGAAACCCTGCAGTGGGTAGAAACTGCAAGTCTGGTCTGCCCTGGGGATCACGTGAGTTTTCCCTTGTCCAAAGAGTGTTATGAGTACAAGCACTGTGGACACCCAAGATTTGTGGTGTGCTGTTACTAGGAAAGTTAAATGCTTCTTCCTCTGTCTCTAGAATTAACATGTCTAATAGGTCAAACACATACTCTATTTTATTCCTTCTTGGGATAAAGGGTTTTATTAAGCAATCTTTCAAAATCACTTCCAAATCTTTTCTCTCTTGTTATTTCTTAGTTTTACAGGCTTGTTAGGTCTCCTCTCTGCTGCTTTTAGGGTTTAATTAAGTCCCTGTTGGTACTGAAGGACATTTGTCCAGGCCTGCAGCCTCGGTGTGTGAGTACAAGTCTGGGGAGCCAGCCACTGCTTTGCTGTCCCACTATCTCCTCGTGCAGGCAGGGATTCCAGGCAGCATCCTGGGGTGAATGAGATCCCACTTCCTATTGGCATATCTCACCCAGCTGCCATCACAGGAGAGCCTCATCGATCCAACAGCAGCCACCACCAGCCTAGCATGAACGAGTAGCTAAAAATAGTGCAGGGTGGAAAAAACCACCTAACATCTAAATATAAATCTCTAATGCCTCAGTAGGGAGCATTGCATTTCCTAATCATTCAGTCAAATTGTTTAAAGATTGATTAATACTGGAAAGCCTTATGTTTGCATCTTGGTCACTGGTCTCTCCTTATCCCAGCTCTTTTTTAAGGAGGCAGAAATTCCTTTTCCCTTCGCTCCCAGTTCTCTGCTAGCCCTTGCTTTGCTTGTGTGCCCTTTTTCATAAGCCCTGCTGGCCCCTGGAGCAGTGGGAGCACCATGCAGTTCCCAGCCTCATTTGCAGAGCTGTGCTGGCTCCTGCAGCCACCTCCCGAAGAGCAGCTCATTAGGGGAAGTTAAGGGGTCCACACTGTGACACTCAGAGCACCCGTCTTGCTGTCTGCAAGCTGAAACAGCTCCCACAAACTCAGCTTGTTGAGTTGTGCCACCTGGGCTTGCCACCCACCCTTAACCGTAGCACAGGTGGAATGAAATAACACACAGACACGGAGAAAATGGTGAGAATGGATTTTTTTTCCCAACCCGTTAGCTGGCTGCCTTTGAAAATCAAAGGCTAGAACGATTTCTTTCCTCGGGAACACACGCCAAGCAATCGTGCTCCATTGTTGCTGGCAGATTTGTTTTTGCACACTTCAGACAGGAAGAGCGGCACTCTCGGGGCGAAGACGCTGGCACAGCGCGAGCGAGATGGGAAGAGGGGAAAGAGCCAGCGAGCGGCGGGGAAATCTGCAGCAGCTTTGCCACGTTCCCTAGCAACCCGCGGCCCCAGAGCTGCTTCCAGTGGCTCCTCTTCATCAGCACAGCTGCATGGGATGTGCGAGCCTCACCGTGGTCTGACTGGCGCTATTTTGGGTGTAAAACACGAAGCGTGTGATTGCAGTGCTGTCGTGGGCATAAGGGCTTTGGATTGCTCTCTTGCACAGATGGGAGCAATTCACAAGGAACGTTGGGAAAGTGACTTTCTGCTCTTGCTTGAATGTTGTCTGGTACCAGCTAGTAAATACCGTCTTGTGGCATAAAGACTTTGCAATGAGTGGATTAGATAGCTCCCCTACCATTTGTTTTCCCCATAAGGTGGTATTGCAGGGAGAGCTTGCATCGATGTTTCTGGAGTAACTTCTTTCCTTCAATCCACTGTGGACACACGTGGGTCTTTGCACAACAGACACGTGGAGCATTTTGCAGTCTGGGGCACCTGTGATGATTTTCTGAATGCTTTTTGCCTGCCATTTCCATGCTCCTGGCCAGACTCACTGCATCCTGTCTAGCTTCTGGGAGGTTTTAATAGAGATTCAGCACCGAGTGCCAGATGGGCATTCCTGAGAACCAGGACAAAAGAAGCCGGCTGTTTGTCTAACATAAATATTTGCTGCCCATACAGTGGGTACTCTGAATGTGCTGCCTCTTGCACCTGGAGTCAAAGCTGGAGATACAGCATCTTGGAGATGGTAAAAGCAGGGCAGGGCCTGCTTAGGACCCAGCTTCTTTGTCTTACCATTTCTGAACAAACTTTCCTTGATTTAGTGTTTGGAACATAACCATCAAGTAACTTAACACTGCATATGAGCTTCCTTTGCTGCAAGCAGCTTCAGCCCTGAAGATGATCCATAGGGCTTTCAGCTGGCTTTGCTCAACTCCGTTGCAGAATATGTCACAACTGCTATCACAATCACAGAAGCATAAACAGTAAAGCTGGAACAGACTTGAAGATCTGTCTGCTGCTCAGAGACAGGATCAACTCTGCCTAAGCTATTCTTCACAAATATTTGTTTGTTCCTACTCTGAAAAGCCTCACTGATGGAAATCACAGACTCTCCCCAGGCAATCCCTTCCAGCATTTTGCTGGCCTCACTTTCTCATCCTCTGTGTTGCAAACCCTCTAAAGTGTGTGAGTGATTTTCAGATGAGGATCCTACACAGGGAGGGGGCCTGAGTCCCTGATTTAATAGTGTAAAACTAATTCAGAGGGGCAGAAAGGGAGCATGGAGAGAATACATTGTATTGAGGGAAAGAAGAGGAAGGAGTCTGTAAAGTGTTTGGTGTTCACAATTGTTTTTCTAGACATGCTGTTGAAATTTGCATGGCTCTTAGGAACACGTGTAGACGAGGAGGGAGGTGGAGGAGGCGTGCTTGCTCTGAAGGTCCTCTTCAAGAGGGAGCCAGCTCCTCAAAAGGAGCCAGGAGAGAGGAGACCCTGAAAAACATGTTAGTTTGAGCTGGGAGTTGGTAACAGGAGCCCATGAAGGCCAGACAGAGATGTGCCCCACAGATGGGGACAGAGACTTTTGACTTTATTTTTAAAGTAAGCCCTAGAGTGTCACCTGCAAGGAAGCTGGTTTCAATCACCCATATCCTCAGAGAGTGGGGTCTTTGTGGTGTTCACTCTTGGTGTGGCAGTCTGGGAGCCAGTTTTCTCCCTGTGTCATGTTCTGTGAAAGACAAATGCAGCTGAGGGCTCAGGGGGCTGCAGTTAGTCTGGGCCAGGCTTGGACAGCCTTGTTGACTCAAATAGCGCCTCTCAACCAGCCAGTGTACACCTGAGTACATTGCTCTCTTTGGCATGTTGAGCTAGATTCTCCACTGCTGTGTAAATCAGCGAGTTCCCTGGAGCGACTGATTTGCACCATCTGAATGTCTCACCATCTTTTTCAAGTAAATTCAGCAAAATTATATATATAATCTTTGTTTTTCCCCTTCTGCCTTTGCTCAGTCAACCTGCAAGCTGCTTAATCATTAAAATACTGAAGGAGGCTGCTGCTGTTGTGGCTGAACAGGACACGAAAACGATTCACAGACAAAGTGTATTTCCAATACATCAGAATGGTCCAGGCACAGTGTTGTGTCCAGCCACAGCCCTCAGGATCCTCAGCTCTGATTGCACATACCACCACCTCTGCCAGTTCGCTCCATTCTCCACGAAGTACTGCTCGACCAATTAGTGAGATAAGCCTCTCTCCAGCCCGGGATGGATGTGGACAGCCTTCTTAGCTGCATCTCTGTATGTGGAGGAATGTTTTGACGACTAAACATGGATTTTGTTGAGCTGTCAGCTCGACTGACTCTCCCAAGTGTCTCATTTATTGAGCCATCAGGGTCTTCCTGAGCTCCTCAGAGTCAGTCCCAGCCTCACACAAAAGATGGCACAGAAATACAGCTTGAGCATGGCCTTCTGAGCAGGGTGAGTTTCTTCAAGCATTTGATGCCTTGAACAGTGTAGGTCATTAGGTCTGTAAGTCAGAGCAGTGACTGTCCCCTCAGGATGGCAGCAGCCTTAGAGGCTGCAGCTGGGGAAGTTAGATTCCCTCCCTTAGTGCACAGCCTGGATTGGCTGCCAAGATCCTGGGGCTTTTTGAGAGGCTGATGAGAAAGCAGAGGATGAGGAAAAGCAGTAGAAAAGCTCTGAATCTAGGAAATCCCATATTCCCTTCTGGCTCCAGCACCAAGCAGGGAATTCCTTCTCCTTGCCCTTTGTTCCATAGGTACTCCTGTAGCACACAGCACAATCCCCACAGCACAGGCCCCTGTGCATTTACCATCTTGAGCATCATGGCCATAAAAGTAGTTTTCTGATTGGCTGGAAAGCACACCTGTGACAAATGTGGGATCCCACACTACATGTGGCAGGGGAAGTGGAGAGGAGGATCATGTGACATTGAAACCCCATATACCCCTTCCATGTGGGAACCAAAAGTGACACTGAGGGTGTAGTGCTCTGCCCTGGGTGTCTGCCCTTCCTGATGTCCCATCAAGAACACATGCACACACGTGTGTGTGTGTGTGTCTGGAAGCATCTGACCAATCCCCTAGACTGAAACTGCTGTTTTTTGTTAGCATGGGATAGTTCCTGTACAAGGGGAATTATTCAGTAAAATCAGCTGACATTGATGCCTGTCCTTTGGTCTTGCTTTCCTGCTTGTTCCCTGTGCTGAGGGTGCTATTAGTCCATCCTTCCATTTCATACAGCTCCTTTGCACATTAGTCTTCCCTAAGCCACTCTCTCTGTGGTGGGTGCATATCTCCATGTGCCCTCTCTCCATGGACTCTTGCCAGCTCTGGAAGCTCCTAGCCAGGCTGCACTTTCTTCTTCCTCTCTGCCTCATCCCATCCTCCCCTTTGATGCTGGGCTCTGTCTCAAATCACTTACTGCATGCTGCCTTCTAAGTGGTTTTCCCCTCTTCCTACCAGCACTTCTTTCTTGCCTTTGTAGTTCTGCCTTTTTTTAATTGCTATATTTGTGTTGCTAAATGCTATTTGCTCTTTTCCCTGTCTCCCTCCCCGCGTTGCCAGAGCCCTCATTCCAGATCTGACCTCTCTGCTCCTGTGGCTCTTTTCCTCCAAGGGCCATCTCCTGCCCTCTGCACAAGCAGGATTCATAGCATCCATAACAGGAAGAGAATAGCCAACTCGCTCCTATTCCAGCAGGTTGCAAGGAGAAGGTTGACACTCTGAATATTGAATAGCAATGGTGAAACTTCAGCAGCATTTTTTGATAGCCTATAACCTCTGCTTCTTTTCCTCCCTGCCAGGGTCTTCAGCCTGTGGTTCTCTCTGAGGAAGAATCATTCCTCTTCTCTTGCTGCCCTTTTCTCAGCTCCCACCTCTCTCGTGATTGTGGGATATTCCTGAGCAGGGACAGTTTTTCAGGGGAGACTTAGAGCTTTTATTTGAATAATACTTAACTGCCCTGGACTCTATTACAGGAGAATTATGACTTTGTTGAGAAATTTCTACTGCTGTGAGCCAAATGAGAGATCATTTTTGTAAGTACATTGGGTGAAATAAATTATAATCTAGATGACGGGCATTTACTCCGGCCTTTTTCCTCCAAGTGCAGTATAGAATTTGGCACTGCTTTGTTCTGAAAATATTATTTCTGATTATCCTGAGGTAATTGATAGTGAAACATGTACAAGTCTCTTCTAAAGCAGCAGAGCTTAGGCTATCAAGATGACATTCACTCAAGGCTGCAGCCCTTCACTCCTTTCTCCTTTTCTTGTGTATTACTCCCTCTGCTCCTGATGGCACTCTTTAATTTCTCCCCCTCTTTCCTTGCTGCAAGTGTGTCCTGTCCTCTGCCTGACGTTGCTCAGCATCCCAGCAGCACCTGCAAGTGCAGGTAGTGCCTTGTGGGTGCAGGTGCACCATGAGCTGGCTGCCAAACCCTTCCCCAGACTCTCATGTGAGCAGCATCAGGTCTGCGAGCAAACCACCTGCTTTTGGTGGGGACCTCCGTATAACAGAAAGTGAAGGGTTCTCTTAAGTTTTTAATCACCAGTGATGACCAGCTCCAGCCTGGTAATTTCGTGAAGAGGCTGTTGTCCTTCCTTGGGCTGGAATTAGAGAGGCCAGGGCTTGCTGGTAGCAGTGTGGTCTGCTCAGCCCTGATGGGCCGAGCGATTGCACCTCATGAATTAAATAACACGTGTTTGCAAATGATACTTGATGTGATGTTAGATGACTCAGCTGAAATCCAGGCAACCTACAGGTACCTGCAGAGGGCTCTTCATGAGGAGAATTAGTTGTTTTAAATGCAGTAAAACTTCAGTCTCTTAAAGGTGAATAAAGCAATTCAGCAACAAAACCATCCATATAGATGGTATAAAATACAGAGATGCTTTAATTGAGGTAGAGATGAGGTGAACTCTGATCTGTACTGCTTACATATTGTCTTGAGCTGTGTCAGTATCCTTTTAATAATCTTCTCTACAGTCTTTCACCATGAGACCTGGAGGTGCAAGCAAATGAGGTCTCCCTTTGATGAATAGCAATCTTCTCATTATTATTTGCAAGTTCTCTTTTCTCTTGCATCACTGGAAAAGGGGTCACTTTGAAAACTTTTTGTCACCCTTGAAGCACACCTTGGCTGAGAGGTGTCCACAATAAGATGGCCTGAGCAGAATCCAGATGTCTGGACTGTCTCTTAAATTTCTGCCTCCTTTTCCTTGTCTCAGTCACCTGAAAGACTCAAAGTCAAATGAAGGAGCGTACTCAGTGCTTAAGCTCTCTGATGTGTTTGGAGCTCCCTGTCTTCTTTCCAAAGGAACTTGTGCCCATTTTGTTAAAAGGGGTTGGCACTCTCCAGTAACCTCTTCAAGAAACATGGCCTGTGCAAAGTCAAAGGAAAACAGGAGAGCTCTTAGAATGAAAGCAGCTACACATGGGGAAAAGAGAACAGGTGATTCTGGGATCAGAGCATGAGTAAAATGGAGAAATCTCCCAGCTGTGAAATAAAGAAGAAGCTTCTGAGTCCGGCAGGAATGTAATTTGCTATTGCCACACTATTGTTTCCTCAAATATTATCCTTATTACTTTTATTTATACAAGACCACTGAGGGGCATGTTGGGAGACCAGTGTTTGTTTTGAAGATGTTATAATCTTAAAAGACAAAATACAAGCACATGTGAGTGAAAGGAGGTACAGTTTTGGCTAGTAAAAGTAATTAATAATAGTCATGATTTGTGCTCATTTAGCATCTTTCATTCAAGGATCTCAAAGCGTTTTGTAATGAAGAGTTCATTGAGACTCTCAAACTCTCTTGAGACAGCCAAGCATTATGAACACCATTTATAACAGCAGGGTGCAGGATCAGACTGGTTAAGAATATTGCTGAGGATAAAGCTCAGGAATCCTGCCCTCCAATGCTATGGATGTTGAACCAAGAACCTGCTCTGGTCTGAGAAGCCTTTTTTTTTTTTTTACTGTAATTTATATATATAATCTTTTAATGTTAAGCAAAATATGTAGTCTTCATTTAAGTCATTGGTGTCCTGGGAAGTGTAATGGCCCATGTCACAGTTGACTAAAAGTGAGACTGCAGATAGTGGGTTAAACACTTTTGGTTAACCATTTGTTTGCTGTTATAGTTTTCACATGAAAAAACCTTATATTAAAACCTGTCTTGGTGATGGAAAGTGATATGATTTTAGGTTTCTTTGTGTATTAAAACAGAAACACAATTTGCATATTTTAAGTATCTTTTCTAACCTATTCAGGCTCTGGCAAGAAAGCTATATTTAAACTGTTAATACAGTATGAATGCAAGTTTCACATGCAAAATTAGTACCATTAAAATGGTGAGATTTATTTTTCTTTTGAAACAAGCGATGCCCTGGCACTTCTGTTTCTGTTACCTGATGAGGCCCTGCAGCTGGGGCTGCGTGTTTTTTTCACGGGGTGCCGGAGCTGAACCAGAGGGCAGGTGTGCTGGTGGCAGAGGCGCCGGGTCCAGCCCCAGCTCGGGGGTCAATGGTGGTGAGGGAGCGCTGGGGAGCTCCCTGGGCGCTGCGATCGCCGCGCCGGACGCGTGTGAGAGCCCGTCTCGCCGTGTCACCCCTCACTGTCTGTGGAAATGGTTGAGCTCTGCCTTTCTGAAGTGCTTCGCAAATGAAAAACTTAAGAAAGGGCAAAGCTCAGTTATCTCCTTGGATTTTAAGGGTAGCCTTTGGAGGGAAGGTGCTTCTTCTTTCAGTCGTTTCATTGTGGCGATGAATCATCTGGGCGAGTTGAGTACTGTGTCAGCAAACACATCTCTTTTCATCAGTCCGAATATTGAAGCATTCCCATTTTTATTAGGTTTGCCTCTGTGCTTGTCCTATTAGATGGGAATATGGCTCAGTTGGTGGTGAGACCGTGAGCCCCACCTTGGAGTGCTACTCACTGCAACTGAAGCCGCCCATGACTTGATGTCTTGCAGTAATGTCACCTTGGACTGGCACAAAGGAGCCCTGTACAGGTCTTGAGGCTCATCACCTGCCCAGAACTGGCACAAGGGAGCCCGGTACAGGTCTTGAGGCTCATCACCTGCCCAGAACTGGCACAAGGGAGCCCTGTACAAGTCTTGAAGCTCATCACCTGCCCAGGCAAGGAGCCCTAGATGCACTGAGCACCCCAGGATCTATAGCCAAGATGTCAAGAAGTGAATTCAAACTCCTGTGCAGCACATTGCTGTGCAGCTCTGGACTCAAAGCTTTGAGACTGTTATTCCCTATGGAAGCTTATGGCTCCTAGTCTGAAATGCAGATTTTGACCTGTTGATAGCAGTAAATATAATGCTTAATTAATTAATGCTTTGAAGGCCATCCTGGAAGCCCACACTATTATGATGGGAAGAGGAGGGACGTTGATAAGCAGTCTGTAGGGTCTTTACTGCTGGTGATGATCCATGGGAGTAAGAGAGTACTTGACTCTGAGCCCAGAGAGATGTGGCAAGGCAAGAAGCTTAGAGTAGAATAAAGCCTTTGATCTTGAAACAAATAGACGAGGAAGCATAGGACCTCCTGATGAAATTTTATGGAGCAGACTGAGCTCTTCCAGCAAAAAACATAGGGCTAAAATGGTGCAATCTCTTTATTTGCATATGGGTATAATGAGAGAGCCTCATTCTCCCTCTCAGTAGTACCATCCAGCTGTTCCTTGAGTTCCTGGCTTTTTTTTTAAAGTACCTAAAATGTCTATTACCAAAATAAGTGGGGTTAATGGAAAAACACAAAACAAAACAGCCTGCTCCCCTTTTCATACGAGATAAGCCTTGACAAGTAAAGCATATTTGTGTAATGATAGGGCCAAGAGGCCCCAGGCAAGATCAGGCACTGCTGCATTTGTTTCTGTATATACATTTAAGCACCAATGGGACATTAAAATGTAGTATTTTATATGTGAAATATAGCTTAAATCTGCTGTTTCCTGAGATAACATGTAAAAAATTTATTACTTGGAGAACCAGCCACTGTTTTGTTTTTTCTAATGAGAAATGGTCAATGTTGCTCCATAAAAATCTAGCACATCTGCTGTTAACCCTGAATATATAAACAGTCCATAATGTCCAGCAGAAGCAAGGACTCGCCAGAATAGCAGTGGAAGGTGTCATTTAACACAGTCATGCTCAGTGCAGATTCAAGAACCAGATGGTGGTGTTTACAGAGTATCCATTTTTTATAATACCTAGCAAAAATAACCAGCCCTTCCAGATTCAAAACATTAGTGAGAATATGAAGAATAGCAAGAAAAGCTACTTAATCTGTTTACATATAATAGCATAAAACAATCCAAGGACAAAACAGTCATGTTCATTTGTTACCATGCTTGATGTTTAATAAAATGCTCTGTCTCTGTGTAGTCACTTACGTCGCAGAAGCTTGGACAGCTCTGCAGGCACTGATTAATTAAGACAGAAATATTGTTAAACCCATTTTACAGAGTAAATAGGGTGCATGTATGGTGATCCTGTTGAATTCAGTATCAGTACACAAAGACCAAGATTTTGGGTTTGTGACTGTAAGCTAAAAGCTTGCTCTGGTGAGTCAAAATAGACATCTGTATGAGCAACCTGATTTTCAGAAGTCCAGGAAACTTCTCAATTCTATAGTGATTTTTCAATCTGGCTTGTATTGTCTTTTAAAACTATCAACAAGATACCCCGCCTTCCTACCTGTCTGCATCCCAGCTTCACAGTGTAAGGAAAAAGAGACAATTGTGCAAAATTGCAGGCTGTGAAGTTAAAACAGGGGAAAATACTTTTATTGTTATTATTACTCAAATTCTGTGTAGCTTAATGCCACAAGAGATCACTGAAACTAAGAGCTTATCAGGATTAGAACAAGCAGTGTGCACGGATAGCTAAGTGAGGATACAGTTGCAATAATGAAGTTTAAAAATAAAGAAAAATATCCTCTAGAGCTTTGAAGCAGTTACAAAACTGTCCTATTTCAAAGCCAGGCAGTGTTAAACAAATGAGTGCTCTGCTGGCAGAACTGCACGTTCTGTATTGCTGTGGGAGGGGGTGGCAGGGCAGGTAGGCAGCGAGGGAACCGTGGCGTGTCCCACTGGCATGTCCCAGAAGAGCTCTCTCTCCTGGCAGTGCAAGACTTGTGATTTTGGTCTTCTGGTGTGGGCTGGAGGGCACTGGCTGTCAGTGGGTATTTCCTTATGCAGGACAGCTTCTTCAGAGGATCTTGATGAGTTATCCTCTGACCAGGAGTAAACCCAGGAACATGCGTGCTGCAGGGATTCCAGGCAAAATCATCTTTTCAGGAATCTGTATGTACTCTGGCAGCTGTAACCTTTCACTGGCAAAATAAATCAACAATTAAAGTATCTTTTTCTAGCATATCTCCTCTGTAAAAGTTGGCCTTAATTATAAACTGTATTACATCTGTAGGCAATCTTGATACTTCCTTGGGAGCACAGCTTATGAGAGATGTGGCACCATGCTGGATTTCTTGCTCTGAAAGTTTCCGATTGTTTTGGACAGTCAATAACTTAAGCAAAAAAGTGTGGTCTTTGCCAAACCATTGAATAAAAAATAATGCTGCAATACTATTTAACTGATGATTAGTTTTGGTGAGTGAAATGAAAGGAAAGGACTAACTTTATGCAGATAAACCAGGAGGAAAAAAATGAAGAGAAAGTAACTATCAGTGAAAGATGTTTCTGGCTGCCTTTCAATTCCAAATTGGGCTAATTCTACCTTCTGAAAAGAAGATAATTTCCACATTTCTGTAACTGGGAACACGTAATTGAAGTTATTTTCTCTCAGCGAGAAGAAGCTTCTTCTACAGTATTTGCAAATGGACAAGAAAAATGACCACACGCAGTGTATTCTGAATGATGGTGCATTCATCACAGCATCATCTTCAGATGTCTTTGCAGATTTTGCACTGCAGTTTTTACCCATTTGGGTAAATATTTATGTGGGGATGGGGAAGGTTCTTGTTGCTGAATGCACCACACTGACTGCAGAGCTCCTTTTTCTGGGCAGCCCTTACATCAGAGACAGGACTGGAGTAGAAAGCATGTGCCAGGGAAGCACTGAAACAAGTATCAGCTTCATGTACCAAAATAATTATGCAGTGATTCCACACGACTGCTTCTTTTGACCTGGCTTTTCAGGAACTGAACTTTAATAAGGAAGATGAGCCAGATGTTGTTGCAGCGTTTTGATAGTGGCACAAACAATTAGCTCACTTCCTTTGTAGCATGAGGATATTTTCTGCTACAGGGCTTAACCCTGGGAGTGCTGGTGTTTTCCTTAACATCCCAGCTAAGCAGGACAGTGTTTATTCAGGAATGCTTTTGCATCTGCACATGCTACTGCAATCCTCTTCCCTTGCTGAGGTTGCTCCTGCAATCTTTTCTTCCCTAAAGTTGCTTGGTGTTTGATGACAGTAGCCAAGGAGGGACTCTGGTGCCTGTGTTTCCAAAGCATAGTCCCTTCTGCCAGCTTTTTGCTGAGCTCTTTTCCATTTTCATGGGTCAGTTTATCATCACTGATGCTCCTGTAGTTAGCCAGAGTGGTGCTCGGGGTCTGCAAGTGAATGCAGCCCCCATCTTTGAGATGTGTCTAGCAAAGGAAGTGGATATTTGTGTGCATTGAGGCATCATGGAGAAGAGAGAATGCATGAAGTTAACTGGTAGATCAGACAGCAAATTGAATTTCTAGACAGCCTTGATCATTGTATAGATCAGGAGAAAATAGAGGAAGTTTAATATAAACAACAACACCACAACTCTGTTTTGTAAGGAAAGCCAGAGTTGTATTTTTAGCCTGACCTAACAAAGGAGGAGGAAGGAAACTGTTTTGCTGAATCGAGCATTTTATATTGGACTAAGGATACACTTTCCTCTCTATGTTTGTGTGTGTGCATGTCCCAGCAAACTCAACAGCACGTTCATATGCATGAAATGCATTTTCCTGGAGGCACGTAGTCAGCATGTGCCGTGGGAGGAGGAAAAAGATGTGCCTAGCACTACTCTAATGCTGGTCAAAAAGGCATAGAATTTTAGTCAAAATAAGTTAAAGTGTCTCATAACATTGTGGTTGGTATTTGTTATTTCTGCTGACACTGGGTACTGGATAAGCAATCTGCCTGGTTTGGAAAAGTGCAATGTAGATAAAATACGAAAGCAGCTTATTTATTGTGTGTACGGAGCAGTGTGGCCTCCAAAACCAGAGAGAGTCAGACAAAACTGAAAATCTGCAGATTTTGGTCTTTCATTTCAAAGGCCCTTGTGAGTTAGGCATGGAGGGCTCCCCAGTTGGTATGTGTGGGATGCCAGCATGGAAAAGAGGGAGAGGCTTCACTCTCCTCCTGCCAAAGCCTGGCTGGTGGTGGCCTGCAGGTGCAGTGGCTTTGGGCTGCAGAATGTTCAGCAACACCGGGTACAGTCCCAGTGGGCTGTGTGTGAGGCTGGAAAGCATGGGGCTCCCAGCAGCCTGGATGCAGGATTTGTCTCTGCCTCAGGGCCCATATGTGATCGTGGGCAAATTGCCTCAGCTCCGTGTGTCTCACTGCCCTTTTCTGTGAACAGACTATGGCTTGTGCCTTCTGTTTTGGTCCATTTCTATTACAGGGCCCAAGGGTAAAGGCAGTGTTTCAGATGATGTGTGGACAGAGCCCAGCAGAAGAGGCTGGTGATGACTAATGGGAAATACAGGGATGGGGCCATCATCAGCTTCAGACCGTGCTATCTTCTCCGTGCAAAGTCTAGGAAAGGAGTCTCTGTTGCTGGAGTGGCAGTGGCTGTTCTTTTCTGCATGGAAACTGAAATAGATACAATACCTGGAATAAAACCTCGAGAAGCTCAGGTCCCAGATTGATTTCTCAAGCTAATAAATCCTTGGCTGCACTTGCTGTGTTTAAATATATGTTCAGGCAAGATTCGTGATCGGCTCTTAGGAACAAGAGGGCAAAGGGAAAAAAAACAGGTTGTTCCAAGATTAAATGTTTTACATTAACTGACTTATTAATAACTTTTTTTTTTGTTAGGATTATGCTATATATTATTTCTAATGAAGTACTTGTAGACTAGCCCTTCTAAAAACAGTCACAAAGCACCGGCCAAGGGAATCTGGGTGTTCTGGGTCAAACACCTGCTTCTAGAACTTCTAGTCATGTGAATGGCCTTATCCACACCAAAATTATGTATCCCACAGAGATGATACTTACATGACTTAGAAGGCAAATGCAAGTGCACCATACTGCCTGCCTTCCCATCTGAAAAAGTGAGTTGTGGTAACCCAAATACATCGGCGTGGTTGCATTTGTACAAAAAAGTTTACTGCTCTGTATGTGGACATTCAGCATTTCCAGACGTTCAACAGCTTCCTCAAAATAACTGCTAGGCAACTAGAATTCCTGGAGAAATGCACAAAATCCTTAAATGTTGTTCAGAAAAAAATCATAAGCAAAAAGAAAGAAAACATCTGTGGGAAAACCTGAATGTATGTTAGGTCCAATCTGTATTCTCAGTCAGGGAGGCTGAATGTGTGGCAGACAGACCTTGCACAGCCCTTGAGGGAAATTCATCCAGCCTGGGGCTTATTCCAGGTACACCTTTTTTCTCAGGGGACCATGACACCTCTCTCTCCCTTGTGAACTGCTGCTACTCTGCTACAGAGTAGTTTTTGGGCAGGCAGTGGGTGCAGCTGCTTCATTGAGTGTGTGCACAACAAATCCAGGCCTTCCAGGGAGCACAGACACCTGCTGAGGCCAACAAGTGAGAAGGGTGATGGTACAGCTTAGCATGGACCCTAGAAAAATAAGTATGACAGGGTCAGGAACATGCAGGTGTTTGGGTTTTTGGGAATGGATGATTGAAGTATTATCGCAAAGTGCCGTTCTGAGACCTTCTCTATATTGATTGATGTCTCATTTGAAATCTCCTTCTTGCCTGAAAGAAAAAAACATGAAAGCACATAGTTAATTCTCTTGAAGTGCAGTGCTTTAAAGCTGTTGTTCTCTGTTGAACATCACTGGCTCAATAAAGATTCATCATGTCAGATGTAGTCTCTATGAGCGGTCAGTGTATTGTTTCTCCAGTGATTTTATATTTTCTTGCCATTTAAGTAGTTATGGAGCATGGAAAAATGCTTCCTTGTTTCATATCAAAGGTCCAATCCTTGATGTCGGCAGCAATTAATCAATGAAATCACTTGCTTTACTGAAATGATATGTTTTATAAATAAGTTAGTTTTCATATGCAAGTCTTTCAAGAAAGCAGTGCACACAAGGAGAGCTGGTGTCAGCATTTTTTAATCCTGAAATGACCGAGTTTCTCCTTAAGGACACCAAACTTAGCTTCTTCTAAGAAACTTCTAGGCATAAGACTATTTCTGTGCTTCTCAAAATATGCCGTACTTTCGGTGTTTTCCAGGGAGAAGACTCTCTAAGACAGGCTGCAAATACTGTGTGCAGCTGTTGGCTAATGAAGGCCAAGAGATCTCAATTTTTACACACATATTAAAACCTTTGTATCTCTAGTACTAAAAATCTGTGGACCAGCTCCTGATTTCACTAATGTTAACAGCAGGTTTTGTGTCAAAACAAGAAGGGAACATAACTAGCATCTTAGGATTATCTGTCCATGTACTTTACCACTGTAGGATTGTCTTTTATGTTGTGTTGTTAAGTGATGGAAACTTTTACCAAGTCTGAACTTAAATGCTTCCAAAGCCTTTTTCAGTTTTGGAGGACATTTGTATCAAGTTATTCTTGGAATAATTTTCTCCTTTATTTATTATTATGTGCTACCCAGTAGACATCTAATTATGAGGCACAGGATACTTCTCATTCTAGGAGGTTATAAATAGCACTTCTCTGGATGTTCTTCAGAGTCCATTTTCATTACAGTAAGTGAGGTGTTTACTTGCTTGAATCCCTTCGGTCTTAAAAAAAAGATAAATAATACAAAGAATGAAGTTCAACACTGAACAGCCAATATACCCTCTTACTGTGTGTGAATGCTTTTATATCACATCACAGGCTGTCCTTTTTTTTTTTCCAGAGTGGGTATCCAAGCTCTGGACCGGCATCGAGCACTCCTGCCTTCAGGCCTGAGGATGAGCTGGAACATCTGACCAAGAAAATGCTGTATGACATGGAGAATCCTCCCTCTGATGACTACTTTGGTGAGCCATGTCACAAGTGTCTGTGACCCTCTTCTGTATTTACCGGGTTCAGTGATGGGAGGCCTGACAGCTGCACTGGTAACGCAGTGACACTCGTGTTGATGGATGTGCTTTCCATGCTTGGGCTGGAAGGGTAATCATCCATAGGAATTCCTCTCTAATTTCAGCATAAATCTCGTGCTCACTCACTGTATGTTTGTAGTCTTTCCAGATATAAAGTTGAGTTTTTCAGTGTCTGGTTCATTTTCACACCATCTGTCCCCAGCTCCAGGCTACCAGTGTGAATTCAGGTGCGGTCGCTGTCGTGCCTGCCTGGCCCATCCCTTCTCATTGCAGCTGCAAAAAAATCTGGCAGTGTAAATGTGTTCTGCTTCCAAGGCATGGATTTTCATTTTCTGTGTGCTGGCACAGATTAAAAGGAAATCCATTTTGAGTCAATCAGGTTGGTTATACATGGGGACCCAGAACTGGGTCCAACAAGTACAAGTAAGACAAATCTGGACTGATTGGTTCATAACGGTGTCATCTTCCTTGCCTGGAAAAAGATAAGCATCTAATTTCCTTCTCAAGTGGTATAGAGGATAATTATCTTAGGCATCTATAGCTGTAGAATTGTATCTTGTCTTTACATGAAGCATAGGTGATAAGGCCTCTGAACTGTGCATTGAAGTCAAGAGTCTTGGGCATAATTGATGCATCTGCCTGTGTGCTTAGTTTCTTACAGGCTTGGGTAATAATGTTATTATGAAACAAACTGCTGTAGTTTGTAGAGTTAAAGACTGGGGCAGGCCATTCATTTTGTGTTCTTTATCTTCCTTTATTTCATAATTTCTTAAAAGCTTCGTTTAGATTGCCCCCAGGTCTATTTGCTGTAGAGTTTGGTTGGACCGAAACATTTCTGACTTAAAGAAACTTTCGTGGTCTGGTTTAATCAAAAAGCGGGTGGGACCATGGTTTCACTAACAAACAAGGATCTTGCAGTGGCAAGGATCTGATAATATGAGAAGATTATGGTGTTCTCATCAAACAAACATTGCCCTTGTAGGTGGGGTTAGTATCAATTCTCTATCAGTACCTTCTGCGTTCTATGAGCTGTGCCCTAATAACCAAAATGTCTTCTCTGTAAATACTGATAGTCATCAGAGTTGATGGCTATCACAGACCTGAGGTGTGAGCAGCAATGGCTAACTGAACAGAAAATAGCCAGGGAGCATTTTCTGTGTTGCTGTATTTGACTTCATCTCTGCCATTTGGGTTCACTCTCTGATGTTTTAAACACGAAGCAACAACCAAATAAACATAACATGTATTTAGCCATTAGCTGAGCAGGCAAGAGGCAGAAACTTTTTTCCTGCCCTCTTCAGGCAAATGGCTGAAGCCCTGAAGCATGAGATCTGATTACAGCAATTTTCTTAATGCAGAACTGTGTGGCAGGAGTTGGTTGATGGACCAAAGCCCATCCAGTTTTCCTTTTAGCCCAAGAAGGTAGGAAGATAAACAGAGACGATTCACAGGCTCCAAGGTCAGAAAGGACCTTGCTATTATACTGCCTAATGTCCTACTCTCAGCTTCTTCCAGAAACATGATTGAATCATGACTTTAAAAAAAATAAAGATCTAATCTTATCTTAAAAACTTCGAGCAATGGTGAGTCAACCACCTACCCTGATAAGCTGTTCTAGTGATTAATTTTCCTCACAGCTCGGAAATTGCTTCCTGAAGTGAAGCTTTAGTTTTGTTTACCACTTGTATTTATGAAGCTGAAAAGCTCAGATTTTGCAGAGTAATATTGTATGACTAAGATTCCTCTGCTCTGTTTTGAGAGGGTGGTACATCAAAGTTTCTTTATCCAAAAGGGATGCATAGCTGAAAGGGTTGGAACAGAAAGTCTCTCAGTGTTAGGTCATCAATTTGGCTATCAGATGGGAGGTCAGACCAATGCCATGCCAATAGCTCTTAATTCAGCAGGAGACGAGAAAATGGAAAGGAGGCTTCAGAGCACTCAGAATTTTTGCCAGTGTTACTTACATGAACAGTAGCATGAGCAAAGATGGAATAATCATGCATAATGCACAGTGGAAAAATCAAACAACAACCTTAGTCCTAGCCTGGGCAGGTCATGTGTAATTACAAACTGCACCTGATTGATCTTCCAGTTGCACTGTGTGGCACTGAAATTCATCTCTGAGGTGGTGTCCAGCCTTGGCATTCCTGATGTGCCAAGGAACCATGTGTTAGGCTGAACATCTCTGCAGCTCTCTAAGCATGCTGTGCCCCATACAGCCTTTGGGAGCATTATCTATCTAACAAAATACAGAATGCTGGAGCACGACTGCTTCTTACGGTTAGGTACAGTCAAAGAGGTAGGCTGCCCTCATCTTCCTAGGTTTGTTCCAGTCCAGGCTCCTCCCCAGGTCTCTGGAGTCACAGTGGATAAAGCTTTCTGGTATGGCAGTGCAGGCCGGGAGTTTTGTACTAATTCTGGCTGTGTGAGAACTAAATACCCATCTCTGCTTGAGCTGTCAGCCAGTGCCTTTCAGTAACTTCGTGCTCATGTGGAAAGAACAAATTAAGTGTGGGAGGAAAAAAAGAGTCTTTCAACTTTGGTTAACTGTCTCAACTAATATCTCTGCCCTTGTTCTTTAGTTGTTTAGCATGGTAGTGTGGACTGTACAGGATTCTTATGGCACATTGATCAAATAATCCGAAAAAGGACAAGTGGGCAGAGACATTGACTCTGATTTGCATTAAATACCTTATGCCTGAGGTCTAAATGCCATGGTAATTGTAGCATACCAGATAGCTGTCAGCTAATCACTTTTATTAGTTTGAATTTAGAAAACTGGATTTCAGCATATTAAAAGTTGGTTAAGAGCAGATAGGTTTTGAATTGAGGAATCTAATTAACCTTGCTAGAAAGCTGCAAGACGTTCTATTAAGTCATGAAAATAATTTGTTGGAATAATTACATTTGAACTGTCAGGCTGGAGAAAGGTCATTTTACTTGGTCTGCCAGCACTCTGGGATCTTCTCTGTAACCAACTTCCTTCTACAAGTTCACTTACCATATCTCTGGTTTTCAGTCAAGCCATCTTGGTTCTGTAGTCAGCAAAATCTGCCCAGCAGTGGGCAGGGTGAAGGTTCCTTGGGAAGGAAGAGGAGTAGGAGTCACCGAAGTTGTCTCTTTGCCCTGGAAGTGCTGTCTGGTACTGCTGGCAGACCCAGTGAGCTGAGCTGGGGAGCAGGACAGCCAGCACTTCCATCCAGTCTGTGCTCACTGCACCTCTCTGCAGCTTCCCAGATGGAAGACACTGAAGGTGGTTTCAGAGTTGGGGGAACTGTTCTAGGCAGTGTTTGCTCACACAAGCACACACAGCTGGCAGCAGGGCATGGGTCACACTGCCCTCCTGGGGAGCCTGGAAGTGTGGTGGGAGCCAGGAGCAGCATGCTGGAGACACTTAGGAGCAGCAAGATCACAGCTGGCAGCTGTGTGTTGCCAGGACTTATCCCAGCAGCACGATCCAGTCGCTGGGAAATCCTCTAGCTGCCATTGGCAAGGCAGTGCTTAAGCACGGAAGTATCACCAAGCATAATAATTTTTTTTAAAATTCCTGTGAATTTTTAGGAGTTAAACATGCATATTGGGTATTCTGCCTAACTTGTTAAGACCACACGACTATAATAAGTCTAAGCACCCCAATCCTTGATGTATGTCCCCCTCCTACCCTCCTGTAGGTTGTAGAGTGATTTGTGGAGTGACTGCTCCTGGGAAGTCCTTAGCACATCAGCAAATTGAAGTCTTTTAAGCCTAAGCTGCTCTTCCTTCTTTACTGATGATTCAGTTGCTGATCTGTGGTAGTTGGCTGTCTTTAATCAAATCCCTTTTTATTAGAAAGGATTCCCAAATGTCTTATGCTCTGTGCAATAGGGATAGTTTCTCTCTATCACAGCCCTCCCTGTTGATAAATGTGCTATTGTAGACAGGCATGTCTGATTTGTTTGGAAAAAGTAATACTCAGTGGAGTGGAAATTGGGTAAGGTTGAGGGAGGAGAAATGGATACTTATAGGAGATTAAAATGAAACTATCAAAATTGTTTGTTGGCCGCCATGGGAAATTACAGCCCTTGATTTTGCATTTTAAAAAACCCAACCAAATACACACACACAAAGATCACAACTGTTCTGGACCACTGTTTCAAGCCTTATAGAAAGAAATGACTTCTGGCAGCTTATCAGTCTGTATCACCATGCAGACAGTGCTGATTAAGACTGGAAAAGTGCCATTGGGGCCCCTCATCTCCTGTTGCCTTCTGGACTATGTCCCAGCTGAGTCACTCCCCACAGCAGTTTCCCTGACTGGTGGGAAGAAACTCTCACTGGTATTTTACCATAAATGCTCAGAGCTACCAAAGGAACCACCATTTTTATGCATTGGATAATGTAGCAGTCTCCTTTTGTAGTTCCAGCATGCTGTAGGGATGCACGTGGGGAGAAGAGAGATGCTAAAATCATCCCGTGGGAAATACTCAGTTTGTACAGTAAAGGAATCTTGATTTAACTCTGAGCTGATAATTCCGGATATATAGGTTTTTTACGTGTATTTTCTGTGTACGCTGGCTTTGACAGTGGGAGAGATGGTGCAGAATTGAGTTGAAGAGCAAAGCCAAGAAACAGGAGGCTTGACTTCCTTTTCTACGTCTCATCTTGGCCTCTTGACCTGTGGCAGATCATTTTCCCTTTTCAAACTTAATTTTTTCCTTTTTCACCAAATTTGCCAGAGATGATTAGCAGCAGCAGTCATATGTGTGTCCCCCATGGAGAAGCCTTCATCTCCAATTGTTCTTTGAGATGCCACGTCACAGTTAAGATTAAAGAATGGTAAGTGACACCAGTATTGAATCTGCCAAGGCTCTGCCAACCTTTCCCATCACTGCCTTTGCATCTCCATTAGGCTTCCACTCATAAGCTAAAAATCCTTCAATAGGACCAGAGACCTGGTGTCCAAATAGTGTTGAATGTGTTCCCTAATTTTACTTGTTGAGAGGCAGGACATGGGTTAGCAGGTAGCAGTCCAGGTCAGGTATGGGAGAGAGTGTGGTAGAGTCGTAGGGGGTTCAGCTGAGGAGACACACTGGATGGTCCAGGTCTGACGTCCTTTGGTTCACGGTCTCTGTTTCCTTTGACATGGCTCTGTGCACTGCACAGTTCCAGGAGCTCTAAACTGAACATGGTCTTGGTCAGGCATATCTGCAGCCTCTAAGAGGCACAAGTAGCCGCTTGGTTTCGTCTGAATTACCACCAGAAAAAGAAACTGAAAGTTGTCTTACCTTGTCTGTACTCTTAGATCTGTTCGGAAAAGGTTATCATTAAAAGAAGCATATTATTATTACAAGAGCATAATTACATTGTAATTTTGCCATGTAATGTGATGTGTCTTTCGTCTAAAGGCAGGGGTTCTGCTGCAAGATGGTGTCTGTCCTCATTTGAACAACATCTGGGTCAGAAAATAGTAGGTTAGACTTTCAACAACTGATGAGCCGACAGTCATTTTCTGTTATGTAACCACTCACAAAAGCAGGAAGAACAGACGTATAATGGGGACCCTTTTCTCCATTGTAGTTCAAGTCATTATTTTTTATGTTCAAGCCATATTCCAGCATTTGCACACAGGCTACAAAGCCTGGGAGCAACCTCCGCTCAGGGAGGTCGCAGTGCAGCACCATCAACATCCAGCAGCCCTGTTGTGGCCTGCCGCAAGGGGAGTCACCCTCCCTCTGCTCCCCAGGGGCTTTAATTATCTTGGTAAATGGCTTTCAGAGCCTGTTTCTTCAGTCTCACTTCTGTCAATACTTGCTACCCTCGTCTAGCTTCTTTTCAGAGAGTCCTGTGCCTGCTGGCATCCTTGCACAGCAGGTGCAGGTAGAGTAGATTTATAAGGATAATCTCAATGCAATCTAGAGGCTGAATTTTGGCCCACAGTCCCAAAGTAAGAAGAGAAAAAGAGGAGGCCAGTGAGTGGCTGGAGAGCAAAATATACCATATCTACATGCACTTATCTCCAGCCATGAGAAAGGCAAGAGGCTGTGAGCTGGTCTAAGTTGCTTCTCACGCATTGGAAATGGATGCAAAAGTTTGATTCTTCCTGATGTTGATCTAATCCACATCTTACTCTGTATTAATTCTGGGAAACATGTTTTATGAAGCTAAGCACCTAGATCTTTTTATGCCAGGGATCTTAGCCTTATAAAGGCTTGAGTGCACATCTTTTAATGAAGATGCAGCAGATGCAGCAGTCAGAAATGAGAGAATGTTGTACTCCTGTGAGCCCTGAGCACCTGGTACCCACATGTGCCAGGAGGCAGGAGACTCACCTTCCCTTTTCCTCTTCTTATCCACACAAGAATGGTCAAGACTTTGCATCATGAGTGTTTCTGAAGCACAGTCACTTCAGAGACCACCACTGTTTCACAGATGGGATGTAAATCTTGCATCAAAACCCCAATTACCCTTTGTTACGGTAGGTCATAAAATCCCAGCTGGAACAGGTAGCAAGCAGCATGACTTCCTCTGTTTTTTTACTTCCCTTGTTTAGCTTGAATTGCTGTCAGTCAACATAGACATAGACATATTCTTTCTTTTAAGCAGAACTGATTTTTGATGCAGAAGTTATTTAATGAAGAATAAGTTCAGAATACCAAAGTAGCACTTTATCAGAGTGATTCCCATGATCACCTGTATGCTGTGAAAGAGAGGTGGGTTTCAGGCCATGAATGAAATTAGGTTTGTCCCGAAAGTTAGTAAATAAAAGCTGATAATTTCCTGTTGTCTTCTAAGAGGAGTGAAATGTGATAATGAAACTCAGGGATGTGTCTTTCTAAAGTACAGCTGTATCCTACATGATTCTTCATCATATTTAAAAATTAACAAAGCCGTGAAAAAAAATAATCCATGAGGGTGGTAGATATTTCTTTTGTTGTGAGTGTGCTAGGAGCTGTACAGATGGATAGGAAAGTTCATCCTCTTTCAGAAAAACCTTTGAACAATGAGGAGGCTATTAGCCAACCCCCCATATTTAACAGTCCTACATGAAAACAAACCAAATCTTTCTACCTTTATTCGACAAACAGTTCAAAGACAATCCAGCTTGTTCATGACGAATTTACAAAGCAAAGTAAATTCTCTGTGGACTGAAAGGGCTGAAGGATTAATAGTGAGCCATCAAGTCTTCAGCTGCAGTTCATTAGTCTGTAGCTAACTCAGATCATTACGAAGCAAAAATGGGACCTACCTGCTGGCTGTTTCCTGCTCCACATGAAATGAGCTACCTGGTCTCTGGGGACTCTCTGTGGGGATGTCATCACCAATTAAAACCCACAAATTGTGGCACCTGGAGGACCCCTGGTTGGGAATCTCCTTGATGAGGCCAGGAGCTGAAGATAGGACATGCAGGATGGAGAAGGTTGGTTCTCTTTTCTTATGGAGATGAGTACAACCAATAGTTTCCTCCATCCAGGATATCATAAGCTGTAAATTCTTACAGACAGGTATTTTGAGAGGGGGTGTATGTATGCGTGTGTCTATGAATGAGTGACAATGTTTTTCTGGACTGTAATATTATAGAAATAATTTTCACTTCAGATAAAGCTTTGCAGTGTTTTAAGCCGCAAGACATTATTTTGTCATGACTTGTAGCTAAGTTGTCGAGTGAGGCATAGGCATTCAGTTTTGGAGCTGGAGTTAGAAACCCTTCCAGCCAT
The DNA here is from genome assembly GCA_013397055.1 of Pachycephala philippinensis. Lineage (NCBI taxonomy): Eukaryota > Metazoa > Chordata > Aves > Passeriformes > Pachycephala > Pachycephala philippinensis. The sequence goes on from VWZT01000192.1 coordinate 413,199, forward strand.
GCAGTCTTGGATAAATCCTTGTCCCAATAACATGAGAACAGTTTAATTTCTTTGTTTCGAGTAAGTTGTGTACATGACCTGGCAGAAATGAACCCTTTCTTTGCTTTTTAAAACCAAAAACAACTCACTTGTCCTTTGAAGCTGGATGTACTAAATTTGCAATTTGCTCCCCTGTTCCAGTAGGGCTCATTGTGCTGCAGTAGCATCCGGGGCTGTGGTCACACTGTCCTATGTGCAAATTAAACATGGAGTAGGAACAGTGTGCTCCCTCAGAGCTCCAAAACTGAAAATATGTCAAGGACCAGGAAATTACTGTCCCTGGTTTACAAACGAGGGGCTGACTGGCAGAGTTAAGATGACTCACCCAGAATCATGCCGAGATCCAGTAGCGAAGTGGGAATTGAGCCTAGAATTCCTTCAAGTTCCATGCCTTACCCAAAGCTGTGGCCACACTCTTTATTTTATGTGAAAATCAACCAAAATGGACTTGTGAGCCTTGTCTGATAAGAAATCACAGCCAGTCTGAAGGCTCTTCCCAGCATGCAGAGCAGAAGCCCTATTTTCCAGGGTTAGTAACAAGGCTATGAAAATAAGAAAGGGGGGGGAAAGTGCTCCAGGATCACACTTGATCATTTTAACTGCTGTTAATATAATGTACTCACTAATGTTATCACACTTCAGCCTTTAGATAGTTCAAGGCTATTAGGAAAATTGATAATTCACCATAGTAATCTGTTACTTTCCACTCTAGCAATCACTGTTCCATGGAAGTGGGGCACAGTGTGGCATTTGTTATTTCTTCTTCTGGTGGCATTTGTCTCATGCTGTCTTTTTTGATAGGGTGGTTTGTCTTTTGCTTGTAGCTTTTGGGGGTATTTTAGTGTCATTAACTCAAAATGAGTTATTTCCAGTGGGGGGACAGGACAGATTTTATCTGAGAGTGAAATGTGGCAAAAAGAAGAATTAAACAGGACTGTCTCATTTGCTGAGTGTTCTCCAGCCTCTTCTGATGGAAATGCATCAAAACTGTTTGGTTTTTTTCTTTTTTTGTAAGGAATTGCTTTGAGTCAGATTCTGTGAGATGAATCATAACCCACTTTCTCATCTGAGAGGCAAAAAAAAAAAAATTCCAGCTCTGCTGTCAATGTCAGCATAATCAATACAGAGTGATTCTCAGTGGAGCAAAGAGGTAGGGGAGGATTAAAAGAATGAAAAGAATCAAAAGTAGCCAAACTTTCCTGCTGGTTTTAGTAAGCTGCACTGTTTTCATGTCTCCAAATGCACCTTGCTGTTCATCATGTCATGCCATGAACACGTGTTTTCATGTCTCTGGCTACAAGCCAAGGTCACAACTGCTGCTCAAAAGTCACGAGACTGTCATCTCAAACTGGCAGGCAGATCATGAGAAGCCAGCCCTGGCAGACATTTAGGATGCTACGAGCAGCCAAGAGTAAACCTGTTTTGATTTGTGAAACCTGCAGTAGAGATGTTCCCTGCCTGGACTGTGCCAGCACAGATTGTGTCAGCTGCGCAGGAGAGAGTGGCAAAGCACCGTGCCTGTCCCATGGCCCTGCCTGAGCCAGCCCCACTGAGGGAAATGGAAAATGTCAGTAGCAATAGGATCACTGTGGGTGCAAAGCGGAGATGGGAGACCACATCTGATCCCTTGTCACCAGCTTTCATTTAGGAACTGGTTCATTTGTGCTTTTTTTGGTTTTTTTTCCTGGTGTATCTGCCAAGACATGCACAGAGATGTAGAAATAATTGCTTCTGGAAGCGTGAGCTAAGAACCAAACCTCTGAAAAACTGTGTTCACGGCACCAAAGTCAAAAGGGGACAGCACAGGTAATGACATGAGTTCTGACACTTGACAAAATGTATCTCCCCATTGAACACAGTGGTTCAGTAAAACACCCTGGTGATAGCAGACCCCTTTGGAGAGAGTTTAGAGGTGTCGGTGCAACCATCTTACACAGCCTCAGGCACTGTCCACTGCTAAAGACAGACAGCTGGAAGTGGGATGTGAATTATTTTGTTTTGTAGATCCTTCCAAATCACTGTCCCAGCCATGCTAAACTGTCTATTTAAAGCTGTGAATCAGGCTGTGTTCAGTTAGCAGCAGTGTTGAACTTTAATATACAATTTCCTCAACAAATTCTGGTTCCAGACAATATCTTGAGAGGTTAATAACTTACTATCTGCTCAATACATGTTCTGATTCTGTCTGGACTGTCAGGGGCAGCTGGGCAGATGATGTGCTGCATTCTTTGTGAGTGCAGGTTGAAAGAAGGGATACTTTTTGTGGGGGTTTTAGTTGCTTTTATTGTCATTTAAAACTACACTTGAAAAAACCCCAGCTTTTTAAATGTCTTTATTTCCTCATTATGTGCTTGCCGTGAAAGGCGAGTGAATTCAGCTTGTGACTGTCAAAAAAACTGCAGAAAGCCTGAAACCTTTTACCTTGAATTTTCACTTGTGTTGATCAATGGCTGGGACATGACAATATTGACTTTCCACTCTTTTTGGTGCAGAGTTTGTGATCACATGAGCTAAGAAATTGTGTCTGGCTGAGCTGGAGGGAGACATTTAGAAAGGACTCTAATGTGGGTCCTTTACGCTTTGCAGAGGACTGTCATATGAAGCCAGCTCTTGTGGACAGGAAAGTCCTAGCAATCGTCACTGCCAGCATGGAGCTAATTCTGGTCATATGTTCTTGTCGTCATCTCCACAAGCTGGGCAGCTGCTTCTCATTTCTGTCCCGTGGCTGAAATTAGTGAGAATCCTAAAATACATAAATAAATGTGTGTGTGTGTACATATATATAGAGAGTGCAGGATACTACCCGGAGTCTGATTGTAATAGTGTTTCTTTATTTCCCATCCTTCATCTCAACATCTCACATCAACTGATCCAGCTTTCGGTGCTTACATGGGCATGAATTGTGACTCTCTCCAACACTGGCAAATCTGATGTGTGTGTTTAGAGGAGGTAGAAAGGTATGATGGAAGGGCAGGACTGGGGAAGGTATGGCCACAATAACAGTGGATGTTTGGGTGGGACATTTTAAAAAACTCCATGATTTATTTGTAGATGCCTAAAACCATTGTCTTCTTCTGAAGATAAAATGTCAAAGCACAGGCTTCAATGTGCTGTGCTTGTGTGGTTCCATTAGGCCACTACTGATGCTAAAACCACTATAACCTCTTATTCTGTATATACTCAATTTCCATGCAAGGCAACAAGAAGGGGAGGGGACTGAAAAATGGAGGTTGCTCATGGTCAGATTTATTTCTACTGTTTCTTCACAGGCAGAATTCAAAAGGTGAAGGAAGTGGAGCGTGTGCATTGCAGATGTGCACAGCTGGTGCATTGCCATCTCCATGGCATCCCTCTGTCAGAGGGGTGGCTGAAGAGAGCCAGAAGATCTGTGTCAGTTACATGGCCAGTTCCTAGTGGAAGCTTGTTATTTAAACTCTTTCGGTCTCTTTCTGCCCTGCTGTCTCTAAATTGAGTGAGGAATGGAAACTGCTCTGTTCACTCATGCAGGGAAGAGTCACATACTTTCTTGAGGGCTTAGACAAAAAACCACACCGATAATTCAAGTTTTAGGAGCCTCAGCAGGAGGGTCAGAGACAGGCTTTGGAAAAGAGGCCACCCCCAAGCTTAGGGCAGAGGGACATTGCTGCTCTGGGGTTGGAGATCTGTGCCCTGAGCTAGCTCTGGTCATGCCTGGTCATGAGTAAAGGGCTTTTTGTTCGTAAGGCGCACTGATCTAAGTGTGGCTTGGTCTTTTAAACAAAACAATACTTCATAGAAAGCCAATTAGTCTTGGGATCTCGGTGGATTTTCTGTTATTTCTTTGTTCTGATTCCAGCAGGACATTGGTTGAGGAGCCATACTAAGCTGTTTCAAGTCTACTAGACTCCGCTTCCTTCTGTTGGGTACAATTGCAAGGTGTGCACACACAGTCTTGCTGCCTTTTGCCCTTTACAGCACAACTTTCATGGAACAAGGTGTCTCACCTGTGGCCTTGAGTCCTTTTTAAGTGACAGAAGTCCTGGTACTATGGATAACAGCTGTTAGGCAGCAAGTAGGAATGGTGTGCATCCAGAAGATGTCTGATTGCAAGAGCTGTTCTAGCCTAGAGAAATTGCAGAACAATTTGTTCAGAAGAACAAACATTTCACAGGATGATGTTTTGAAGCATAGTCTAGTGGTTCACGTCTCAATAGGTTGACTAGAAGATGCTCCAGCTGACATCAGCTTGGCTAGAGGTCTGGCTGAGTAAATACTGCCTAAACTCTTAGGACATCAGTGTGTGCAGTGGCTTCATTCTTGTGCTCTGGGGACAGGGGAGAACAGAACAACATGCAGCAAAAATAAGACTGTAAAATGAGATACTAGTATTGTTTCCCCATGTGAATTTACGAATTTTGTGTCACTCTTAGGTGGGAATATCACCTGGTGATTATTAATACCTCAGGTAGGGCTCATCTGCATGAAAAGAAGTTCCTAAAGTCTTTAGTCTGTGATTTCCAAAATGCCAGTCTCTCTCTTTTTTGGTATGGAGAGGTTCCTTTGACTTTGTCATGAAGAAATACTGGAATTCAGACTATTTTGCAGGTATTCTTATGTTTGGACATGGATCTGAAGCTTATCTCGAACTCTTCTGGAGTCATCTGATCTAGAACATGGTTGTAGACTTCCCACAAACTACATAATGCATTTTGTTTTGTAGGTCCTCGTCTGTGCAGAGGCTGCAGAGGGGATGCTTAGAACAATGGAAAACAATTAAGGCAATTTCCAAAATGTTTGAAGTCTCAAAAGGTTTCGTTGAGACTCACGTTTCTGCAGTTCTGTTTTGAAGGCTTTTGTAAGTTGTAGCTTTTCAGTGGGACAAAAATCTCCCACACTTTTTCCTATGCTGGGGTGTGAATAATAGCCTCCCTGGCCTACCCATCACATCTGACTTTGTCAACGTAATAAAGCTGCATCATTTTATGTGCAAATAGAAACCAACTGACTTAAACCAGTGTTGGCTTTCTTGTTTTGGTCATAAAAATTCAAAAGAAGTTCACTAAGTTTACATCAGCTAAAATCAGGCTTGGTATAAACTGTCCCTATGTGTACCTCAGATCTAAATTTGGAGGTCTAGTGGATTTCAAATGATTCTGTTATCACATGTAAACAAGTCCATCAGTTTTCCCTACTGTCACATCAAAGTGCTTAATGAGGATTAGATACCCGTACTGTTTTCACAGTGAACTGCCATGAATGTCGGAAACCAATAGAGCACCCTGAAAGTTCAGAGCACGACGATTTGCCAGCTTCGCTCGTACAGAGTTGCCGTCACTGGTATGGCATGTTCTCGACATTTTCCAACACCAAGTTTTTGGCAAACACTTATGATCCCTGCTGACGATGGCCTTTTCTAATGCCCGCTCAAGGACATTGGACTGGCAGAACTCATCATGAGCTCTGGATATTGAATCAGTCTTTTCCGATTGGTTCAGCCCTGTCACAAGAAGGGAAAGCTTTTGGGGTTTCAGTTTCCATTGGCACAAAATTTTCGAGTCATGAATTGTGTGAATAATTCAGGAGACAGGGGTTGATGCCCTTAGCATGGAAGCCAATTCAGGAAGAACCTTCCATCTTAGAAGTGTGATGAGTAGTACTTTGAGCATGCCTTTGTAGATGCTGGTCAACGTCAGAGCCTCCTCATAGAGGACTGAAGGTGAAATGTCAGGACAGTCTTTAATCAAGATAAATATGGATCAGTACCCACAATTCTCATGTCTCCTACTGTTAGTCAGCAGGCCCTAGAGTCAAAACCACCACCTCGAACAGATCAGACTTAGTTCCACTAAAGAGCTTGGCTTTATGGTGTGAGTTTTTTTTAACTTATTATTTTTTAAGCCTTGCTAATTTTGAATCAAAAGCTGTAGGATGTGTGAGAGTGACACATGCAATTGTGCAGATGGATTTCCACATACTTTCTTTAAATAAAATAATAATTGTTATAAATAGGTATCTCATATTTTGCACTAATTCACTTGTAATCGAGGCCAAGCAAGAAAACTTTGATATCCTTATGCAGCAAGCTCTGAGAATGTGGCAATCAGGTGAGACTCATGATCTGTGGATACTTGATTACAGTGCTCCATCATGGACTCCAGATGAAGCATGTGCCACTGGGAGGTTATTTTTGAAATTAGAGAGTTATCAGTATTACTTTCCATCTTCCTCAGCCAGTAAAAGCAGGTCCTATGACCCAAAGGAGGAGCAGAATTGTAGTTAATTCTTAGTTACATCAGTCTTATAAATACAGTGTCACCAACATCAAATTACATTTTTAAAAGGACTTCTGCTTTCAATACCAATGTCACATTTTAAGGTTATGACATATGTGGTCATTCTGAATAGGAACAAATATTGAATGTCCTCTGCAGAATCAGAGTGCTTCTCCATCCCAGGTTGTAAAGTTCCTGTTACTTGTCCAAGAGAGTAAACAAATATTGGACCTTGTACCTGGTTGGAAAGGTCTCAGATTTTGGGGTGAAGAAGGAAACCTCTGTCCAGTAGGTTGCTTTAACGAGAAAAAAACCAGCATTAGTTGATTCCAGCTACTGAGAAATTTGGAGTGATGGAATTCATTGCAAGGAAGAGTGGATGCTCGGCCTACAGGTGAGGTGGTTTCCAGTGCCTGAGGGATGTGATTTATGGCAGGGCTGCTGTCAACACACAGACAGCGCGTGTTTCAAAACAGCAAGGAAGCTTTGGGCTGGTGCCGGATTGTGAAAGGCAGGGTTTTCAAAAGACCTTAAATAAATGAGGTGTTGGTTGAAATTTGGTGTGGCATCTTCTAATGCAGCCAGGCACCTTTGAAAACCTCAGGCCTTAATGTTGTTGGGCCTATGAGAGCTGCCATTTGTTCAGGACACTGCTCTTTGTCAGATCCAGCCTTTCTTCACTTTTTTTTTTCCTTTTTTTTCACTTTTGGCAGTGGGGAGATAAGTTCCCTCCCTGTTTTTTGGGTTTTGTCAGATGTTTTTCCCCAGGCAAGCATGCAGGAGGCATTCCAGGTTGGTAGGCCAGAGCCAATGGCACAAGAAGCATCTCTGACTCAAAACTTTGCCGTTACTCAGGCAATTTCATCTTCACCACTGAACAGAGCCTTTGGTAAAAATCAGTTTATGCCATCACCTTCCCAGTGATGCCATGAGGCAGAGAAAAGCTGCCGAATACCAGCTGGAGCACAGGCTATGGAAGAGTGAACTGTGTCATTCATGCCCAGTCGTGGATGTGATTTTTGGCTGGGCTTATGTCTACTTAACACACTGACGGTGCCTGTCCTGGCCTTATGAAATGGATTGGCTGGGCAGGGGGGCAGAAGTGGTTTGAAGTGCCCTTGTGCAACATGGACACAGTTGGAGATTAAACTCTTTGGGAAGAGGGACATTATTTGCTCTGTGTTTGTCCTGCACCTGACATCACAGAGCCATGCCCCATTGCTTGGGCTCCTTGAGCCTGCTTTCATGCTGGAAGTGGCAAACCAACCACAGTCCTTTTGGGAATGTGGTAAAAGACAACTCATTTTTTGACGTAAAGAGTGCTGTCCGTGTCAGTGTGAGTCTTATCTGGTCCCTTCTGACTGCTCTCTTGGTTCAGCTGTGTAAGAAAGCTGAGAGCTCAGGAGAATTTGATCTGTGTTTAAGGTGTGCTTGCACTGAGCAGCAGTGTGAGCCTGTGGATGGCCAGCTGCTGGTCCTCCCCCGCTGGAGGAGTGGCTGGGAGAAGCTTCATGAACCCACTTGGTGCACAACCTCCTCTCCAAGCCTCTGAGAAGAGCAGCTCGTCTGGCCTCCAGCTCTGCTCTGTGTTACAGCCATTGCTTACGGACAGGGTCAGGTTCAGCAGCCCTGGAAATCCCCCTCCACTGCTCTAGCAGCACGGCTGATCTCCTGAGTCGGGGAGGGGGCAGGCTGGGACAGCACGCTCAGAGAGACACCTGCCAGGGGACCCAGATGGGCTGGGCAGAGCTGCTCCACAGAGCTGCTGCCTGGGGCTGCCTCCACTGCCACCCCCAGTAATGGCAAGGTATTTTTTGTGGCTTTCCAAAAGAGGATCCTGAAATTTGGTGCAGCATTGCAGAACGAGCCCAGTGGGCCAGGGGATAGCTCAGGAAATGCTCAGGAGGAGTGATTTCTGCCTGGTATCCTGCCTTCCTTTCCCTGCAGGACACTCATACAAGCACGGTTGCTCACCTTGTGTGCCGTCATATATTTGGTGTTTTCACTGTCCAGGGTTTATCTTGCAACATGGCTTTGCAACTGCGAGTGCAACGGGAGTGGCTCAGTGGTTGTTGCTGTTCGGATCGCCAAAACTGCCAAAATTTGTCTGATCTACTGCTCAGCCAGCAGCTGTTTCCCTTGTTAAGGTCCTTTGTAGGAGGGGTACACCCCCACAGAATCAGCTTTGGGATAAATTACCCAGAGAGAGGTTTCCTGTCAGCTCCACTAGGACTGGGCTGGTAGCCTCACCTTCACCAGGGCTTTAGTAGAGAGCTGCTGAGGTTGTTCCCTGGATGCCAGGTATTGGTAATATCTCACTAAAAAATAAGATTTTAACATTAGTGATGTGTTCCAAGGAGAAGAGTCAATTTTTGTTTAGATACTCTCATTTTCCTGTGAAAATAAAATAAAATAAGAGGTTTCTCAGCTTTTGAAAGCATGGGAAAGGCCCACTTTCTTACAGCCTTCATGAATTTTGCCTGATTTTTATTTTGAAAAACAAAACAAAAAAACAACAACAACAACAAAAAAAAAAAACCCAAAAAAAAAAAAAAGAGGTTTCTATGTCTTTTGCATTTTTAACTTACTGTATGCAATCAGTTTGCTCTGAAGGAGAGGCGTAATGGCACAGGAATGTGGGGGACTTCTGTGAAAGTATGAAATATTTATTTTTTTTTTTTAACCAAATGAAATGATTGCACTCCTTAGTTAAGTATTTCTTGGCTGGATTTTTTTGTGCAAATCGGTGCTTTGAAAGCCTTGCCCCGAAACACGAACACGTTTTTAATTAATAAAAATAATTATGAAATGTTACTTCTTTCAATCCAACTCTACACTCGCAACTTAAAGCTACTTTTCTTTCCCCTACCCGTGCCTAGTTCAGCCCAGGCTGGGAGCAGGTAGCAGGGAGTGCCCAGCACACAGCGGGGGACACGGCACGGTGTTTTTCGTGTTGGAGAGCCCGGGAGAGACAGGGGCTGGAGCAGGAATTGCTGTGGCTGCCAGGGACACCCCCGTGCCTGGCAGAGCTGCGCTAACAGCTCCTTCCTCTGCTTCCCGAGCTCGGCTCCTCGGTGGATACACAGCCATAATCTCTGTCATCTGGCAGCTTTCATCGGCATTAAAGGAAACATTTCTAAAGGAAATAGAGTACATTTTACTCTCTCCCTTGCATTTCCTTGATCGATTAGCAAAGGGAGGAATGTTTCCTCTCTCCCACTCTTTTTTTCACCCTCTTTTTTTTTTTTTTTTTTCTGTCTCCAGATGTTAGCGGGGCTCTATTTCAAGCCGTTCGCACATGGTAAAACATGTGCCAAAAAGTTGACACAATGTAACAACAACAACAGAGGAGGGGAAAAAAAAAAGGCAAAGCATGCTGCAAAAAAAGGTGCCTGGGACCTTAAATATTGTAGAGCATCACTGACCCCCACTGGGCTGGCACACTCACTGCACATCAGCCAGCCTGGGCACTGGTACCTCACCGATGTGTGGGGCTCAGCGTCACGCTTGCCTGCGAGAAGGAGCATCCTTCATTCGGCCCTGTGCAATTGGTGTAGGCCCACCTGAGCCTATCTGTTTTCTTTTATGTCCATCATGAACAGAGTAAAAAGGCATCGGCTTGGCTTGCTGCGAGGGGAGTTGTGGTTGGATGGTGGAAAGACTCACTAGTGTATGGTTAGCTGCTCGCTGAGATTTTTTTTGTCCGAGTGGTTGGTGAAATCTCTGTTCCTGGAGGTTTTTAGGTTAAACAAGTATCTATCAAGAATACTGTAGAGAGAGTTGATGCTGCCTTCGAAGCAGTAAGATAGTTTCCATATCTTCTCAAGATTCTGTTCAACCTGAATTTTTATAGTTTTGTGGGAAAATCAGGGGTGATTCTCTCCATGTTGTGGCAGGGATGTATTGTGACTGCAATAATTTGGGGAGGTACCTCTAATTGTAATCTGCTTTATAACAGAAACAAGCTAAATTGTCTTTTGTGTCCCAGGATGCTGAGGAGAGGGTGATGTAGATGTGTAAAGGATCCCCACCACACAGATGCTGAAGGAAGCAGACCTTACTTTCTCTGTCATTAAACAGAGGACAATAGCAGAGGCACAGAACTCTGTGTGCTCAGTTGCTATGTGGCTCAGCCAGGCTGCTGGAGAGTGATGCCATGGTCTGCACAAGGAGCACATTCCTCCTCCTGGGGAGGGGATTTCAGCAAGACTGGTGCTGGGAGCTGCCTCTGAAACTGAGTTTTTATGCCACAAGCCCTTCTCACCATCAAGCCTTTGCAGAGATGGCCTTGTGGTTAAAGAAACCAGACTGTGATTGAGAAGATATGGTTTCAGTTCCTGGCTCCACCATAAACTTCTTGTGTGACCCTTGGAGAGTTATTTAACCTGTGCAGGTCTCAAGTTCCCTGTCTTCATGTTGGGTGTCCTAACAGTCCTCTACCTTCCCTGGGCTGTTGGAAAGGTTCACTGTGAGGGCCAGAGGTCAGCTGGGACAGTAATCTTGTGATGAGCAGCATGAAGAAATGTTTGAGAAGGTAAAGTCTTGGCAGAGTGAGCCTGCACAGTTGCAGTGCATTTGCTCTGTGGTGTGGAACGGGACCTCCGGGGCATACTGAGAATGTGTCAGGTTTTTACAGCCAAGCAAAGTGAGAATATGAAGTTGTATTGTGGTCGGAGGAAAGGGATGCAAACAACACCAGAGTGCAGCTACTGCACAGTGCTGTACAGTACAAATGACAAGTAGGTCACTGCAGGGACCTGTACATCTGGAGTACAAGTGCAACACAGTTAAAGCAGAATAACCAGGACACAGTAATTAAATCACGGCCTTGGATTTAATTTATGAAGTGTTTCAGGCACACATTGCAGCATGAAGCTGTGTTTACTGTGAAAGATTGTGTTTTCTGACGTCTGCTGAAGAAGAGGGAATTAAGATTGATCTGTCTCGTGTCCAAAGGCTGTGTAAGACAACTGATGCATACAGCCTGCTACTGTCAAATGGTGATACTTCAAGCTTGGATCCTGGCACAATAAACCATTGCCAAGGACTTCCCACTCAGTGAAAAGTCTTGAGTTCAAAAGCAAGAAAAGGGTAGGTAAGGAAGGCAAGGGTAAGATGAGCTATATAGTACTGTTTCCTACAAAATGTACAAAATGCCTTTGGGTTTCACTTTGTACCATTATTGCAGTGCCTCGAGTGCCAAAATGTCAGAATTACACTTGGACAGATATGATCAACACGTCTTTGTCTAGCATAATCAGTTAGACACATACCTCCCATGCACTGCGGGAAGGGAATAAACCCTCCCTTGTGGATCAGAGATCCCTCTTTTATTCCCTTTTGATGAATCGAAGAACCCAGGATCGGTTGGGTGCTTCTGAGTTGCAGAAGCTATAACATTGAGACTTACCTTGATTAGGGTATACTGAGTTAAGATCTGCCGTTACACTGTTATCCTAATAAGCAATTTGTGCTCTTGTATCCCTTTAAAATGGAGTAATTGTGCCTGTCTGACATAGGTGTCCTGAGGAATCCCACATGCTTGGGAAATGCTTGAAAACCCTTGGATAAAAGTAACTAGGAAAGAGGAGGGAGAGAAGGGAAAGTCTTGTTACATTGTTGACTTATGGTCAACGTTGTCCTCGAAATGCTGTTTTGTCATCAATATTTCTTCATTAGGAATAATGATTTTTCCACATTTACTGCCAGCTGATTCAAAGCCATCCAAAAGCAGAATGTGTCATGAATCTCTAAAATGCATTCGCTGGCGAGCTCTAAACAGAGATGATTAGAAAAATAACGCAGCGGAAATACTGGGTGTCTTGAGGCTGCCAGGGGAACTTTCAGTGAGATATTTTGTTCAATGTATTTATGTATTTTAAAAATGTTCTTGGTACAGTTTTGAAAAGGCAGTGTGCTGTATTTTTTTAGTTCTTTCTTGCATTGTATATCAGGGCTGCAGTGAGAACTGGGGAATACACTTAGCTGATCAAGAGAAATTGTGTAATTGATAGGCACCGAGGATATGACCTTGTAGTGTATTCCCACAGTACAGTTAGGTGGGAAACAGTTTTTTCCATCATGCAGAGCTTTTTGAGATATCAACGCTTTTCCCCCACATTTCAGCAAATGCAGAACCTCCCTATTTTGATGCTTTTATCAGAAAATTATCCCCTATCTCTTCTCTATATAGAATGCATGCTTTGAATTCACGAATTTAAGCCTTTTGTGGAGAGGTTTGCACATTTTCTCTCTATTTCTCTGCTCTTGGCATCTGTAGTTACTGCCTGAATTGTCTGTGTTAGGCACTGTGCATCACGTTGGTGCTGCCAATGCCTTAGTGCCTAAGTAGGTATGACACAAAAATAATGCTGTAGCCTAGAAAAGGCTACTGTAGTCCCTGGAAGTGCAAACAGGAGCATCTCAAGCCAGCTGCGTGGAGTTACATTGCCTTTGTCTTGGGCTTGAGTGTAATTGCTATCAGAATATTATGCCATAAGCATTAGTATGACATATACCTATTCCATCATCCATCTTCCGTGGTGGATGTTTGTCCCATTGGCTCACATTCCTAATCTGGCCTTTAAAAGTGATACATGTCCCAGATAAGGCTGGACACCCCGTGCCTAATTCCTTATCACCAGATTGTGCCCAGTTTCTGGCCAAATTTTAAGAATCTTGGAATAACAGCTCAGATTATGGGCTTTCCTATTCATCTTCACAGTTAAAACCTGCATCCAAGCTCCAGTGACCTTGAATCTCTACAACATCCTATTCAAAAAATGCAATTTCTCTCTATTCGTGCTCAACTAGCTGCAGAAATAACTCTCTGGCTTGTAACTTAGGCCAGATCATTCCTGCCTCTTAGTTGTAGAGTCATAGAATATCCTGAGTTGGAAAGGCCCACAAGGATCATCAAATCCAACTCCTAAACATCTCTCCTCTGGTTTCAATTCTGCCTCATATCAAACAGAAGCTTCATGTCTTTACCTGCATGGCCTGCAATGACCTATTCCCACCCTTTTTCCTCTAGTATTCTCTAGTGACATACCAACTCATCGTTCCCATCTGAAGCCGTCTATGTTCAATCTTCAAGCACTTACATTCTCTTTTGTGTTATCTTTGTCCTTTCCTCAGAAGCATTCCATTAAACTTCCTTTAAACTCCCTCCGGGTCCTCTTTCAAATTATTCCTTAACCTTTTCCTTTGCTGTGCTGTCTGCAGACTCCTTGTCAACTGTAAAACATGTAGAGTGCTGAGACCACAGCTTCCCTTGCTGACTGGTTTTGTCTGATTGTTTCCTTCTATTTCCTATCACTACCCCGTTGCTATTGCTTCTATTAGGTTGCAAACTCCTGCAGTTGGGCCCTTCTTTGAATTCTGTGTTTTTCCAATATCCAGCAGAATGGATCTGTTCCATAATCTGAGCAGCCAGAACCTGTGGTGATATAGGTGAAAACCATGTAATGATAGTAATGAGATAACAAGAAGTTAGAACATGGCATCATGTGCAATGTGAGCTCCTCTTCTTCCTTCTCTCTCTTCCTTCAGATTCACAATATTTCTAATTTTTTTTACACAACAAAAGACAGTAAGTGAGGAGGTTTCAGAAAAGAGTATAGTAGCTGATGCATCCTTTCAGCTGCTGAAGTGTTTCTGTGTGATTCACTCACGAATGATGGCGTTTTCAGCAGGGAAGCCTCTGTGGGCACTTCTCTATGTCCCCCCAAGGTAAGACCAACATGTGGCAGCTGGGCTGGGCTGAAGGAAGGTCACGGCACGGCCAAGGTTATGAACCTCTTTCATGCAAAAATAGAGGACTCCGGTCTCCCAGGCTTGCTGCCAACATATCGCCTTCTAGTTTTGCTGAAATGATCTTGAAAAAGGATCTAAAAAGGGCTGAAGGGGCGAAAGAAGAATGTTGAAATGACATAGTTTCATCTTCATGCAGTTTAGTGCTAATTTTGTCCTTTGTCTTTAAGCTGCCTTTTAAATGCTGTTTGTCTCTGTGGGAAGCAAATGGGTCACGTTGTTCTGTGTTTCTACTGTAATACGCTGCCTGCTATTTTTCTCTTAGATTATTTGTGTAATCTTTTTTGTGCAATCTGTTTGTTCTTGAGTCTTGCAAACTTTGCCTTTGCTACTTCTTTCCCAATAAGCAGTGCAACTTGTTCTGTGTTCACTCATGGGTATTCTGCACACAACGGACTGGGTTATTTGAGCCAGTGTGAAAATATTAAAATGGGGAACATGTGTGGGCACTTAATTGTGGTGAGCCCAACCACAAATACCTTCGCCGTTGGTAACTGGCACACAGGAAAAGCAGACCTTTGTTTTGTTTTTATCGGACATAATGATAGATACATTGTTTTTAGTGGGGTTTTTCTGGTTTTCTAAGGAAATGAGGCTTGTGCAATCGCGCTGCCTGTGTGCATGTGCCTGTCTGCTTGTCGGTTCCTCCCTCACCAACACTTGAAACTAATAGCCATTTTGAACTACATTTGAGTGAGTTGCAGGAGTTGGGAGAAGAGACAGGCTTTTGCAGAAGTCTTGTGAGTTCCCAGATTGCACCAAGGTCTGCAGAAGGTGCAGTCTCCGGTGGTCACATTGCTGCAAACCAGATGGGTTGTGTATTTGCCCACATGCCTTTAGGTGGATCCAGCCACCCAACTGTAAGCTCCCGAATTTGAATATTTTGGCTTATTTGCTTTTACCTTTTGGGTGAGTCAGTTGCTAGGCACAGAGCTTGTGTTTTGATTCTCACTGGAGTGGCCATGTCTCATGAAAAACATGGTTTGCCCAAGGCCACAGTGTTATAATTTGCATATAAACTTATAAAAAAGGAAGCTTTCTTTAAGCTTTCCTGTGTGAGAGTTTATTAGGAGTATTTCTGTCTGTGTACTTAATAGCAGAAACTGGTCTTCTCATAAATGTAGACAGGTTAAGTCTGTCACTGCCTCAATGGGAATCTTCTGTGGAAAAACCCAGAAAGAGGAAGGAAAGCCTCAGGAAACCAACTTAAAGGGGAGGAGTTGGCCAAGACTTGTGCTGTGCTGCTCTTTGGTTTGTATCTGACCACCAGCATCGTAGTTGGGGAATACCTCAGAGCTATGGAGGAATGTAGCCTCAGGGCACCTTTGGGAGGCAGAGAAGATGTCTTTATGCCCTTTGCTCAAAGAGGGGACAGAGGTATAAAGGCACCGAGTGACTTGTCAGAGATTATTTGAATTAGGAAACAGACCCATGTCTCCTGGCACAAGTACAGCCAGAAGTATGGTCTCCATGTAGACAGCTTCTTCAGCAAATGGAGAGATGCCTTGGTCAAAGAGGAAGATAAGCGCTGAAGCACACAAGAGCTGGCTAAATTATGAATGTGAGAAGAGGAGGAGGGGAAGAAAAGATTCCCACATGTTCTGTTCAGATGTTAACAAAGAAAGCTGAGAAGTGTTTGCATAGACACTACATTATTCCATGTCCAAATGCCTCATAAAAATAATACCGGATGATCACAGAATGGCACACTAGGGAAAATAAATTCTTCAGCGGAATATTCCCTCTGGAAAAGCACTGTGTAAAGTAATACACTAATGGCTTTCAATTTCATGTTTTATATATAGAGATATTAACTGCTCCCCAGACGTCTCTTCATATTACAGCCCAGCTACACGAGATGTTTGGAGAAGGCCCTGGAGCAGCTCCGTGCTGTCCACACGCAGGGCTGAGCAGGGCTCTCCCATGGTACTCAGGAGGTGTCTTCTGCCTCCTTCCCAGTGCAGTGCTTGCTCCTGTGGTTCTCTCCTGTGGGTTTGGGTTTTTTCTTCTTAGCCCTCATGGTTTTTTCCATTCTTCCCCCATGCTCTGTAGCCTCACCACCATGCTGGGAAACCTGAATTCCTTTTCTGCTCATAAAAAAGGACTCCTCTCTAGAAGTGTTACAGTGGAGTGATTAAAGCACAACAGTGACAGTCAAAACCCTAATAACAAATGCTAAGGAAAATTAAGTTTAAATACAGCATTATTAATCCCATTTGGGGGATTTCCAGACTTGTCTGGATTCATCTGGTGACTTCTCCCTCCACATTGCTCAGGTTGGGAGCTGTTTGAGTCAGGAACTGTCTGTCCTGTATAAAGCCAACTACAGTTATGCCATTGTAGCAAATCTCAATGATCTGGGTTCTTTTCCAAGCTTTCCTAATATATCTCAATTGTATATATATATCATCCTGCCACATCCTGAGGGATCCAAAAGTAGCTTACATGCTTTGTTCCCTGAATGTAGCTTGTTGGAGTCTGGGACAGGCAGGAAAGAAGTCATGAGTGTGGGGACATTGACAGTGCACAGTGAAGGGCAGCAGTCCTGCTCTTGGGATGACAAGACATGTCTAGGTCCTTGTAGGAAGTTGTGCATGAAAAGGCCAATAAACCAGGCCATGGTATGAGAGAACATTGTATTGTTGCTGGATTATGTAATTATTATCAGGTACATATTATTTCTATATACCTTTATGAATAATTCGGTAGCGAACCCTGTATTCCTGCTTGTACCTCAGCTCTTGCTTCCCTTCCCACCCTCACTGACCACACCACTCTACCCATGAAGCCTTCAAGAAATGCAGGGCCCCAAGGCTGGGGTCACAGCAGTTGTTCTTAAACTGGAGAGTACCATTTTGAGTGGGGCAATGCCCCAGATCATAGTTGCTCTATTACCTTTGGTGGGGTTCTCCTGTGTAGGGTGGCTGACATTGTCCTTAATGCCTTCCGTTTTCAACATTGATTGTTGTGTAAGAACATCAGACCTTCATGGGCTATCTCCATTTTCTAGAACTCAAACGTCAGAGAAAAATGGCAAAGGTGTGCCTTCCACCCACCTCTTCCATCATCTCTGCACCACAGTCTTCCCTAGGGAAATGTTTTTCCCGTGATCTAAGAAAATCTTGTCTTCACTTTAAATCTATCTGCCACATAACATCTTTAGCAACAATCTGAACAAGGCAGCAAGCCTTTTGTGCATATGTGTGTCTGCAGACTTTTTGTTATGCATTTGTATGTGACATTAAGGACCTTTTTCAGAAACAGACAGAGCTCTTAAGACTTGTCTGTACTTAGAGTCTTTACCAGCAGTTTCTCGTACACTTTTCTTGAAGGATGGTAAGAATAAAGTATCCACACATCAGTTTCTTTAGGAGTAGTTTCTGTGCTTTAAATAGACACAATATCTTAATCTGTATTAATCTTCGAACAGAAAAAAAGTAATTGTCTCCATTGAGAGAATTGGTTTAAGCTGTATAAGCAATAACTTCTCTTTAAATTGTGCTGCCACCAGGCAGCTTCACAAGGCCTCCTACCACAAAATCCTTTCATGTGGAAGTACGGCTTAAGGCATAGGTTTATCCCATCTAACTGAGGAGCTGAGAATGACTATATAGCTGGGTTAGGTGATAGGTGAGTGGTTTGTATCTGGAGCTCAGGATCCTTACAATGATTGCTGGCTTGCAGCAGCACAACTGACATGAGTGCTGTCTTGGGAGCCAGTTTCAATCCTTTCTAGATCTTTTCATGTGGACCAGCACCAGAGTGCTTTCCCGTGGTGCTGGATCTTTGCCAGCAGTAGCACAAATTGTTTTTCTGTGGACTGAGCTGCTGTCCCCTCACCTGCCCTGGAGCCATGGGCAAATGGAGGGACCTCCTCTGCAGCTGAAACAAGGGGCTTGCTCTGACTCCTGTCCTTTCCCTCTGGTGACAGGACGCTGTGCCCGCTGCGGGGAGAATGTTGTTGGAGAAGGCACCGGTTGCACGGCCATGGACCAAGTCTTCCACGTGGAGTGTTTCACCTGCATAATGTGCAACAGCAAGCTGAGGGGACAGCCTTTCTACGCAGTGGAGAAGAAAGCCTACTGTGAACCCTGCTACATTGTGAGTACCCGTTCTCTTTGTGCCCTGATTTTAATGCACAGACATTGGAAACATTTATTTCTTTCATTGCTGTGGAGTTGCCTTACAGTTAAAATCTGTGGCAGTACCATGAGCACCAGGTTTTTTCATGGTCTTCAGAAGAACTCTGGTCTTTGCAGCTTGCTGGGTGAATTACATTTCCTGGTCTGACCTGCCTCTGAAATGAAGTGGACATAGCAGGAGAAAGAGCTGGGGTTTGTGATTGTTTCATCTCTGTAAGGAGCAGACTAGGCACTCATTTTTTAGCAGTAGTGTGGTTCTCAGCTTTCTGTGTTGAGAAATCTGATACCAGAATGGTTACAAACTGTGGTGCCCACTAAGATTAAGGAGGTGGGATGCAAGAAAGCACTGAAACGTCTAGAATCAAGACTTTTACCTTGCTTGATGGAAGACTTTCTATCAAACTAAGGGTCTTTGGATTAGATATCTTTTGAAGTTTACCTTACCCTAAAATTTTGTGCAGCCAACAAGGTCTTAAAGCAAACAATTAACAGTTGCTCTGAGGAGCTGCACGTTTTAAGAGGCTCCCGTAGCAGTAGCTGGAACCAGTTGCACAGGTGCAAATTAAAGAAACATCCCATAATGTGCCTGAGGCCTTACCTTGGTCTGACCTTAGCATCCAGTATATTAGTATTATCCATGTAACTTAGAGTAGGAAAAGCACTGGAACATTCTTAAAGCATTGACAGATCTTTCTCTAAACCTCCAGTTTTGAGTTCTTACAAACACTGGACCTGAGACCCTTCCAGAATTGGATTTACACTTCCGAAAGTAAAAATTGATGTTTTTCTTGACATTTCTGGCATTCCAGTGATAATTAGAGCAATAACACTATAATATTTCTGAAATGCCACCAGTATCTCATTGTTCTTTTTATTTCTACAGAGCCTTCACAGTGAGATTGTTACTGAAATATTGAATATAAAAAGGGAGGATTCTGTCTTATTTGCAGTGGCAGTGATAGATGGGCCTTGTTAATTTGCTTTTAAAAGCTAAATGGTCTTTTGGTGGAATATGTACCTTTTAAAAAATTTCTATTTTTGTTTGCACTAAAATGATTGCACCATAAAAAATTTAAGTTTCGTTTTGTGGCAAGTTTAACCACGTACAAAGCACTGAAGACTTTAGGAAGGTGCATTCATAATATAATTGGAGCAACTTTATGTAACTGGAATTAAACATTTCATTGACTTCAGGCTGGAATTGACTTCATCTGCTTGCACATTGATACTTTCTTTTCTTCTTTTTTAAATCAAGCACACATTCTACACCACTCATCTGCTTTAGTTTGGGAAAACATCTGCATTAGCCACTGTAGTAATGGTTTAAGATTATTTAATCCCATTACTTATACACTTCATTAGCCTGAGTGAATTGTTGGCAAGGGTTCAGTAAACTTCCTACATTGGGAGATAAAAGGATAAAAAAGGAAAGGGAGAAGGATTCTGTTCCTCATTTTCTTTCAAATTTATCTTCTATCTATTTAAGGGATAAAGGAACGATAATTGCCTGGTTGCATCTGCGTTTGTGTGTTCTGTGATACGGCTTTGCAGCTCTGAGTACAGAGGAAAGAGTAAACGTTTAATAGCTTCCTTTTATATAACCAGAAGGAGCCTTTAAATGTTTATCCATGCAGTCCACAAAAACATGGTTGTGGAGTTAACCCAAAACACATCTGGATCCATCTGCTGCTGCACATGCAGGGGAAAGGATGGCAGTGCTGATGGGGCTACATATGTGTAGCTGGACAGCTGGTACTGTGAGTGGAAAATGGGAAGCAGGAATCTGGCAGTCTGATGCAGTAAAGAAAAAAACAAAAACCCAAGCACACATTAAACTCTTAAATGTGGGAGAAACAAGTGTTGGGAGCCTATGTCTCAGTGCCTCTCAGAAAACTCAGGACTCTGCTATGTTGAAAGCCAAATCTACAAGGGATCTAGGCTTTTGCCATGCCATTGGCTTTAGGCCTGAGGAATTTGTGTCCTAGAGCATATGTCTCATTGATTTTTCAGTGGAATGAAGCCTGCATTGGTTTCAGTAGGATAATGAATGCCTAAGTACACTGAGGCTTTGAGCTAGGCTTGCAAGTTGTTCTTGCAGATGAATGAGACCCTTAAATTGATGAGGCACAGTCTGACTGCTTTTGTCTTTAGGTACCTTCAGATGTGCGATGCAGTTATGCTGAACTCTGAGAGTTAATGACGTGCTTAAAATCTAGCCTGTCTAGCCATAAAGATTCTGCTGAAATGTGGCCTCTGATTATTTTTGTTTTGGTTTGGGTTTCTGTTTCTTTTGGTTGGTTGGTTGGTTTTGGGGTTTCTTTTTGGTGGGGTTTTTTTTTGAGGGGTGGGGGAGGAGGATGTTTCCCAAAGTCCCTATATCAGAAAATAGCTTGGATACTAGGAACCACAGATCTGTAGAAAGTCAATGGGACGATTTGACTCAATGGGTACCTTGATTCTCATGACCTGAATTCCCATGGAAGGTGCAGCAGGTGTGACTGGCCCAAGACTGCACAGCTAATTCATGGCAGTGGCTAGCTGAGAAAACAGGGTTCTCAGCTGGTGTAAGTGTGAGTAATTCAGTGAAACTTGTTTCCTGGTTTACCTAATTCACACAGATTTCTAGCACACATCCCTATTTTCCCAAGCTGAAAACTCTTGACCTGTTATGCAAGCCATAGAGTCTTCATTTATACAAAGAAAATAAACTAACA
The DNA here is from genome assembly GCA_013397055.1 of Pachycephala philippinensis. Classification (NCBI taxonomy): domain Eukaryota; kingdom Metazoa; phylum Chordata; class Aves; order Passeriformes; genus Pachycephala; species Pachycephala philippinensis. The sequence continues at coordinate 434,157 of VWZT01000192.1, forward strand.
CTTGCCTAGTTGTGATATATAAATTCTTGAAGTCTTTGATTATTTTTTAATAATTCACTGTTGTGACTTGTGGCCTTATGCACACAAAAACTATGCACAAAAACAAAAATAAATGTTTTTCAACAATTAGAATTGGCTAATCTTCTCAGTTTGTTGTGTGACTCTTCTTAGTTGTGGTGTAGTGAAGCCATAATTAAGATTACTGTCAAGAGCTGTATTTAATTACTGGTTAGTCAGTACCAAGCCTAAATAGCCTGCAGAAGGGTTTTTCTTTGTTGTTTTTGTTTCTGGTTTTATTTATCAGTGATCCAATTAAGATGAAATTCCCCAAAAGTCTGAATTAACATCTAAGGAAATCGATCACCTGTTTGAAAAGAAATATTTTTCTTAATGGGAATTTGAGTACCAGAGTTAATTTCTTTCACACAAAAATCCTCCCAACCAAAAGCCCATCAGTATCATTTCCTGTTACATCTGAGTGCAGCGAGTTCTGTTGCCAATATGTTTGCTGGTTTTGCTCTGCATCCAAGGATTCTTTCATTATTAATGTTGTTTCTAAAAGAGTACCAGTCTTCTCCATTAAGACACTTCTGCTGAACCAAAAGCAACTGTAAAAACTAAAGTGTTAATAGGAGACAGATGTTTCCCAGTCATTATGACAGTCAAGTTAACATCTGAAATACCATGATAGGGTTTCCAGTGTTAAGCAGTGCACTGCTGTGCACGTGATGAACACCGTATCTGCACTATGTTATCAGTATATTTTTCCCCTCCCTTACAGGGCAAATTACTGACAAAAGAACATTTGGTTTGCTTCCTCTAAGTAGTTGAAGAGATTTTAACACTGGACTTAGAGCAGGGAAAAGGGTAAGAGTAATATCAGTGGAACTGTTGTTACAAAAGGCTGAAGAGCAAGATGTTCGAGCAGTGCCAGCTGTCCGCTGTCCAAATCCCGCGTTATCGTAAGGACTGAATGCAAGGTTAACCAGACACACCAGTCTGGCAAGAGTGATGCTGCTCTTTTGTGAATGGGGTGTTCTTTGATGTCCAGATAACTTTCTCCAGGACGTGGAAATTTTCCTCCATTCTTTATCCCCTCTCCTGGCAGTCCGGTGGTTGGCAGCTGGAGATGTGCACTCTTGAGGTGAGGGCTGGGAGGGGCTGAGCTCCTGCAGTTAATGCAGAAAGCAGCAAGATCTTGCAGATGCTCCTGGCCTCTGAGGGTTTCTTCTGTTGTGTCAAAGTTAATGTGACCCAGCTGAGGAGAGGACCACGGTGGGACTGGGAAGGGTACAAGAAAGCAGAAATATCCAGGGTCAGATGAAAGACTTCAGAGAAGTGGTAGGCTAGAAATGATGAATGATTGAAGGAAAAGAAAGAAATTCTCATGTCTGTCAAGCTAGAGCAGGGGAGATGGTGGTTGTGCTCTGCAGCGCCCTGTGGAGACCCAGGGATTGAGGTTTCCTGTTTCTGCTGAGCACTGTGAGATATTAAGGACCTGATCTTAAACCCATTCCCAAGGATCACTTACAAGGATTTTTTGCAGGTGAACTTCATCTTTCCATAGTACTAAAGCTGTGGAAGTGCTTGAAGGAGGAAGAATTATGCATGGAAGTCATGCCCTGATTATTGCTGTTCCCCAGCTTTAAACTTGGTAAACTTGGGAATGTAGTGCTCCACCTTTTGTTTTTCTTCCCTCCTCCTCGCCCCCGCCCCCTCCCACCTTGTTTTGTGAGCAGAAAAAAGTCTTTCTTAGGGGGGTTTTTTTCCCTTACAATCTTCTAACTTCCTGGCCTGTCAGCGGCTGTAGTTCAATAGGAAAAGATAGTTCAGAACAGAACGCAAGAGAAATGCTAATGCTTTAAGGAATGATACAACTAGAGTCACTAGTGCCATGGAGCATCCTGGGAAAGCTTAAATTTGCTAATCACTCTAAAATGTCAGTGTTAACTCAATTTGTGCTCATTGAAATCTCTGGTGAGACTGCTATTGGCTTCAGTGTGACTGGTATTGTAAACCTCACCATGTGTGCACGTGAGTGTGGTTGGCTGAGAGCTGTGCAAGAGCAGCTTCCTGCAGCACATAGGGTTTAAAGTGTAAGGTTGTTCCCTGCAGTAAAACTACATCTATTTTTAAAAATAATTCTGCAATTTGTAAGCAGGGATTACAGCACTAATTTAGCAACTATGTAACAATTTAAATTGGACCAGAAAAGAGAAACTATAATTTAAAGATTTTTTTTTTATGATACAAGTTTTCTTCTTTTTAAAGTAAAAAGCCTTTTATTCTTGTTTTTGTCAAGCAACGTATTGAATTTGAGAGTAATTTATGGAAAGTGCTGCCAGCATGGTATTGCAAGTGCTCCACAATTTGAATTTAAACTGCTCAATGGGATCATTAAGACTATTATGCCTGCTTTCCAAAGAGTTTGAATTCAAAATGACAACTGGAACAAAAATATAAAATAAACTAAAGAGAAGTCACGCACTCTTTGCGTGGTGGAATTTTTCTGCCCTCGAAATATTTCATTGAGATCAATGCTGCTCTTCAGTCCTCTCCTAGAAAAAAGCTGGAGTTGCTAGTTTTAGTTCGGTGCTCCTGTGTGAGTCATCGGCAGCAGGGAGCTGAACCTGTGACCCGTGGATCGAAAAGCATTAAGGCTCATCTCCCGTAGCACAGAGATGGAGCTGGGCTGTGCCAGGCAGCAGCAGGCTCAGCCCTGGGTGTTTCTTACCCTCAGCAGAAGTGGTCCATGGGCGTAGCAGACACAAAACAGGTCCAGAGTTCTGGCTCGCTCACGGGCGTGTTTTATTCCTATTGATTATTGCATTGATAATTTTGCTAGTCTACACCCAGTTGGTAATTCCTTGAGAAAAGCATCATGGCGAGGGAAATCTGTTATGTCTAGTAAACTGATCATTTGTAAAAGTGAAAAACTAGTAACTCCCTTAAGAGTATAACAGCCCTTTCTATTGATACCACCCAGTAACAGCCAATATAAAAAATAGAGGCAGAAGGTGGAGGAGAAATGGTGGCAATAAGCTCAACTCTACTACTTTGAGTGGTAAATGTTCTTGTGCAGTCAGGGCACAGATAGAGGAGGACAGGATGCTATTTCATAAGCTGCACCTGGAGCTTCCAGGAGTCCAAGTCTCGGAGGTACAAAAACTTGAGAGAGAATATGTCGATGAAGCAGCTTCTGTCAGAACTGGGACAGCTGAACTTAGCTGACCCTCTGGAAGACTGCATCTGTTTTTTCCGTGGCCTACCAGCTGTTACAGGGGATGGGTCATGCCTCTTAGTTTGTCACGAGGCAGGGGAAAAGGTTCCTTTGCAGGGGTGGGTGGGTGGTGGAGTCAGCAGAGGTCAATAACTTCCTTTCTTAACTGGAATTATAAAGAAAGGGGAGAAAGTGTACCGTGAGATGATGAGGTAATGCTTTACAGGAACTCCTCTGTGGAGACCCAGAGGCTAATATTAAAGAAGACAGAGCCAATTCATCTTGCTGTCCAACAAGGAGAGGACAGGACAAGAAGTCTGCAAACCAAGCTTGTGAGAGGGAAAATTCATAGTGTTCTTGGAAGACATGAGAGTGAGCCCTGCCAAGAATTGCACTGGGCTCACCTTGGTGATGGATTCTGAGACCAGTATACCTTGGTGTAATTGGCTTTCCAGAAAGCTGACTAGAGTGTTGCTTTAGAGGAAGACCAGCTATGGATTGTGGAGGTAAAGCAACTCGATGCTACCAATGAGAACAGTGTCATGAGGGGGATATTTTGAAAAAGTACATAGCGCTGGAGAGCATTTTAATAGATACATCTGTGTTGGAAGATTGGGCATGAAGTGCTGATTATCTATTCACTGATGTCTCGATGGTGCAAAGTTTTGTTAGGTATGGATCACTTTTCATTCCTTTTCATGGCCCCAATTTAAAAATGTGTCCATGTTAGGTGATGACTCCTCCTCCACACCTGGGCTTGCTTGAGACTTTTGTGATGGCTTCCTAGAATCCAAATCTTTCCTCCAGTATGTGTTGGCAGCCATAACAACATAAATTGTGGTCTTGTCTCTGCCTTGTGTTTTTATAATTAGAGGCATTTTTCATATTTTGATTATATGAACTAAGCATTGATTTGACATGTACTATCTAGAAAAACTATACCATGGGAAATGGAGAGTTCTTAGTGAGTGAAAAGATGATACTGTGAAGGACCAGCTGCTGCCATTCAGTGAATTTCTCGCCTCACAGGGTGAATTCCACTGACCAACTGTGTATTCTTTGGAAGCAAATAGTCTCCCTTTCTGCAGGACTAATGGGATTTTATGGCTTCTGGCTATAGATCCACTTGTGGATCGTACTACAGTAGAGGGGATGGCGAAGTCATTTAGCAATGGCTTTTAGCTGTGTGTTGAGCTTTCCCTATAGAACATATCCCAAAGCTTACTGCCTTTGCAAGTTAGCAGAAATGGCTTATAAGGAAAGAATAACATCTTTGTAGTATCTTCCTCATTTGCAGTCAAGTGTAGATGCGTATTGGCAAGTTACATCCAGTGTTTACAGAATTCATCTCTTTTCTTTCAACTGTGCTTCACCACCTCCTCAGTGAACTACTTGCTGCTTTCACCCTTTGCTGCCCGAGCAGCATCTGGAGATCCCACTGTAATAAACTCTCATTGTGGTATGTCAGTGAATCAAAGTCTCTGCCTCCAAAAGCCTTCTTGGTAAACAGTAAGTCTATGGAAAAGGCAACAGCATTGCCTCCATATTGCCGATGGAGATCTGACCCTAAGAAGTTTAAATTAAAGATTTAGATCATGGATCTTTGTTGCTGGAAGCCTTCAAGGACAGGTGGGACAAACATCTCTTAAGAATAGTTAAGATCTAGGCATGGGCAGAGCCAGGGGTGTTTTCTAGCCTTGCTTGTTCCTGTTCTGAGCTTGAGTGACCTGTCCATGACCACAAACACATCCTGCATTGCACAGCTCAGGTTTTCCACATCCCAGTTTTCTACGTAGTTGCAGTTCAGCCTGCAAAAATCTTCAGGTGAAGGAGATAGCTTTCTTTTCTTCCCATCTTGCAACCACTGCTGTTTAGAGACTGGACATGAATATGAACAAACGTCTGAAAGCTGAGTGAGTCCTCTTGGAAAACCCGGAAGGTGGGAGGTACCATGATTGTGTTTTCCATGTAGTCCTACTGCTTGCTTGTAACCCTGCATAGTTATTTGTCAATTCAAACTGCTGAAGACAATTATTCAGGAAAGGCTGTGATTTATTTTAAATTGGGCCTGTAATTTAGGTGTGTGTTTCCATCAGATCTGTTTATTATGGAGCTCTGTCCTTTCTAATGCAGTGATGTCAAAGCGCTGCAATGTCCAGACATAAAAAAATAGGAACTCACTGAAGTAAACAAACCATTAAGTACTGGTTATTTTTACCAGAGCTCCTGTGCAAAGCTGCTGGCAAAGCTGCACAGGTACTGCAGTACCTGTGGGTAACAGAGCCCAATCTGTCCTGGAATGGGTGTGTTTGGATTTAGCAGGTATGGTTTCCCCTGAGCAGCCTTTCAGAGAACAAAGCCTTGTCTTGCTCACTCTCGATTCCAGATGCCCTCTTCCTTCAGTCCAGACACTGGTTTGCAAGCCCGAGTGCCAGGGAGGCCAGCAGGCTCTTGCAGCATGCCACTTGAGCCGTCTCCTTGGTGAAGCCACACTCCGAGGAATTTGCTCTGGCAAAAGCTCGGTCTCTGAGTCGATCCTCCCTCTAGTGTTTGCCTCTGCCCTTCACTCCAGGACATGATTTGCCTGCATGCAATGTTTGTTTGCAGGGGAGGAAACTGTTTAACTTGCCATCACGCACACAGAAACCCCAGTGGGCTTGTGAGATTTCTGGTTGGAAAAAAATAAAATTATGCCAGTGTAGGGGAAGAGCAACAAATGGGAATGGTGACAGGAGAAAAAGTTTATTGATTCTAAGAGTATGGAGAGTGTTTGGTACTCACGTAGGGACAAAGCAAATTGTAAGACTGTTGTTTCATCTTATCTGCATTGATTACAAAGCTGTGGGCCAAGTACAATATTGACAGAAGAGATAAATCATACACTGGGGTATTTTGGGTAGAACGAAAACCAGATTATAGCTCAACTCTGATGCTGTGACATTTGCTGGGGACAAGAGATTATTGTGCACTGGTAGGTAGCAGCCTTCACAGGAGCAGAGAGGTTGATGTGGTCAGTGAGACCGGCAGTCCCGCGGTGTGTGCCCATCTCTGTGTGGGTTAGGCCGGGATGGCACCACGCACGTGGGTGAGCATTGAACTGGTGGGGCATCTGGATTGCTTAAAATGAGTGATGAGATCTGCTCAGCGTTGTCCCTGCCTTTCCCTGGCTGCTGTTTCCGGACAAACATTTGACACAGAGGCAGCATGTAGGTTTTCCACACCAACCTGATGCTGTACTCTCAAAGCAGACTTACCACGCTGCTCTCTGAGGCAGTGAAGTAAGTACAGGCAGTTTTTATGCTGCATGTCCATGTTTCCATAGGCTTTTGTTCTTGTTAAAAGCTGAGCTTTATGGAGGGGGAAAGAAATAAACCAAGAATCTTTGTGACCTCTTTGGTCTGAGGTTATAAAGCACAGATATGATAGTCTTTAGTCACTGTAGGAATGTGCTCCTGCAGATGCTGACCATTGAAAAAAGTCTTTGTATTGTTTTGATTTTTATTTTCTTGCTGCAGCCCATCTACTAATGTGTGGTAGTTCAAGACTGCAGCTCATTGTATTTGTATCCTTGCTGTTTGACTCTGTAACACTGAGTGGCCTTCCAGATTCTCATGTCACTTAATGTTCTTTATGTAGGCATTTTTTCAAACTGCTTCAAAGATTTGAAAAGTAATAGTTATTGTGCCCAAAACCTAAAAGTTGCTACTGACCAAACCCAGATATTTTCCCTTGTTTGTGAAGGGAAATACAGCAAGAGGGGGAAAAATAACAGTGTTGAAATGTAAATTAATTCTCAGATGTTATCAGGGATTGAGATTTTAAGTATGAATATTCCATTAGCTCCTGACAAGTTTTTTGTTTAAGGTCGTGTTTGAACCAATGCACCATCTTGGCATTCCACCAACAAAGGTATCTGTGTAAATGCAATCTGTGTTCAAGCCAGACAACACTTTAAAAAATTTATTTAATATTTCCTACAACAAGCCATCTGTGACTGGTCATATTTTAGGAAGCAAACGAACATCATAGCAACGTTCGCCAATCTCTTTGAGTAACTTCTAGACTTTTTAAATTAAATGTGCTGCCAAATATTTATGTTCTGTTGTGAAAAGAAAAATATTTGTTTGACATCCTAGTCTCCCTGGCAATTTGCAGTCGGTTGCTCCTCTGAGGAGCTGTGCTTTTCTCGTGGGTGCTGCAGGGCCAAAGAAGGGTGTGGGCATCCCTGAAGGTGCCTTTTGGGCTCCTCAGCAAGGAATGGGGGCAGCTGCAGCACAGTGGGGCTCTGTGTGGGCTGAGAGAGGTTGAGCCCTGGGTCCTCCCGTGGAGGGTGTGACAGGGGCTGGCTGGGGGCCAGGTTGTGCCCAGTGCTGACACTGGCAGGTCGGAGGGTGGTGGAATAGGCACAGGTGGCCATCACAGCATTCCTGCCAATGTGCAAAAGGCTCAAGAGTTCCCGGAAAAGCCAAACCGCTTTGCAGGATGTCTTCCAGTGCCTCTGCCACAGGCGCTGCAGCCATCACCAAGGCAACCAAGTTGCCAGAATTTAGCAGCAGCAAAACAGAAGAAAAGATTCGCAGTGGTCGAAATCATGGCTGCTAAATGCCCTGATGGAGCTGAGCCATGCTCAAAATCATACCTAGTATTTAGTAATAATTTTCACAAAAGTATTGGTTTTTATCCTGTTCCACAGGTTTATGGCTGGCTTAAACTTGATCATTCTAAAGTAGTGAAATGCCTTTGTTCAAGGGCTTGGAAATCCGTGTTATCCTCTTGCTACATACAGGTACTAATAAGCAAGTAAAATGTCTGAAACTGTCCTGAAATTGTGAATTCCATTTTGGAAAGGCTGAGATGTTCCAAAGAGTCCCTGGTGGCATAGCACCAATTTTTACTCAGTACTCATTTGAAATGGTCCATATATTTTGCCTGTACTTACCATCCTGGGACTGCTGCAACCAGCAGAAGCCCTGGTGAATCATCAGCCCATAACCTGTCCACATGTGTCAGTCACCTATAGGATCAATGCCATACACAGAATGTGCATATTCTTATATTCTGGAAAGAGGCTTTTGCAACACAGAGCAGGGGGAGAAAGCAGTCCTGATTTGCTCTATTACCTCTGACAGTTTTACCTTCACTGTGGCATGGCAATAAGATTAAAGTTTATAGCAATATCACCTCCATCCAGACAAAAAAAAAATTTAAACCTCTCCTCTCTGGTACTTAGATTTCAAACTCTTTTATAGAGCCTCTGCATCTGTTAATAAAATCCTTAATTCATTTTGAACATTTTATTGTCACTTTGGATAAAAGTTTAATCAGATAGAATTATTGCCCTTCTAATATTCCCTTAACCTTTGCATTTTAGGCTTAGACCATATCATTTAAATTTTAAAATCACTCTTTTATAGACTTGAATGCCCCCATCTCTTTTTTAGAGGGTACTTTTGCACAGGAATGCCGTAGTCTGTCTTGAGGTCATGTGAAGACTTAAAAGGCTCTAATGCGAGCACTGCTCACTTTCTGCTGAAATGTCTTGCATGCCCTATTAATTACTTTAATGGTGACATGCTGGTTTAAGGGAGTTCTTTATTGATGCCACTAAATCTTGTTTTTTATTGATGTTTAAACACTTTTTCTTTCCTTTATGTAGATGTATTTAATCCTTTCTGTCTTTAAAATAAAGGAGTGCGTAACTCCACATAAGGTGTTTGACATTTCCATCTTTCTTTCTCAGGAGGGCGTAGGGAGGACTTTGCTCTCCAGTCTGTATTATCCACATCCCACCAGAGACATGCACATCTGTACTGTCTGTCATCATGTTAGATTGTTGTGGTGGAAGTAATTTCTGAAATCTGATCTCTCTCTTTCCAGAAATAATATACAGTGAATTTGCTTTTACTCTTCCAGGATGTTGAGATTGTAGAGGTCAGTTTGGATTTTTTGCTGAAAGGGCAGCACTCCCAGTTCAAGAGAGGATTTGCTTATGTTTGAGCCTTTTTCTAGTAAGGAGGACACATTGATTTGCTCTCCTCAATCTGAACTAAGTAAAAGTGTTCTAGTAGTCCATTTTAACTTTAAAGATATATAGCATTCACTATACTAGATTACTTATAGAGCAGCCCTTTTGCTGAACTAGCTAGCTGGTAAAGCACTGGCATCCATGCCTGCAGCTGGATTTTAGTCTATCAGGTTTTTATTTTGTTTAAGGTGAAGTATTTTACAAAATATCTATTCTTGATCATATTAGTTGCAGATTTTCTTGGTCTGGGGAAGGGAGGCAAGGTGTGAGAAAGAAAATATCATCAGGACCTGGAGAAACTTTTCCGAGAGCACATAAATGACTGAGGAATTGGCTGCTTTTGGTTTGCTCACCCACTCTTGACAATGAGACTTAAACTCTTGGTAGTAAGTCATCTTATTCTTTAGTCACTTTAGAAGGTGTTATGTGTCCAGTAACCATTGATGGTTTCACCATGAGACTCTTCCGCATTTGAGATACATAAGTAAACTTCACCGGTTTTAAAGAAAATCAGAATGGATTGTTGAAAAACTTGTGAAGAGGTTTCACCAATAGCAACTAGTTTTTTCTTTGGCGAGGGAACAGTGGTTTAGGGCTTGACATTGTTTTTTTTTGTTGTTGTTTTCTTTGGGCAAAGTATGAAAGCTTGTGTTACACTGTGGGGTTTCTCTTGACCTCCCCTCTCCCAGATGACTTCTGGCTCCTGAAAACATCTGTGCCCAGCTGGGTAATAGTTTCTGTGCAGCCCTCCGTGGCTAATGTATACCTGTACGTACACACAGACTTGCACAGGAAGGATCTGGAAGCCTGAATTCAATCTGAAATTATTTGACATTTGCCTGGGAAAGGTATTCCGTCCTCTCATGGACTTTCCCTCAGGTTTGTCCAAATTGGTCTTCAATTATCAGTACCATATTTTGCTGTTGAGTGGGCAGAGCCTTTTACTCGCAACTGCTGTTTTAATTTTGGGAGCAGGCAGTACACTTATGCACTTACACGATACTAAAGGGTACCTTTTGCATTTTCAAATTTTGCTAAATGGCACCCTTTGCATTTTAGAATAAGTAGCTAATTAAATGGCAAGGCTGAGTGCTGTTTGAGCCATGGGTTAGGGTCACTCTAGCTTAGATACAGGACTGGATCCTATAAAACAAATTAGTCTAAGTTATGGGCCTGCTCCCACTGATCCCAATTTGAATGTTTTCTTTGAAATTAATAGGAGCTGAATCCGATTTGTGGTGCCTAAGACAATGTGGCTAATGAAAGACAAGAGACATAGACCCCATCTCATGAAGTGATCCTCTTGAGTGTGTGAAGAATCTAGACTGGCTTGATCAAAAGAATTTTCAATTTCTGGTTTTTAAAATAGAAGTAAGGAAGATTCAAGTGAATTTTAGTGGAAATTCCCTAAAATTAACTGAAAAGCTCAAAACATACTTTTCCCCCCTCTAAGCTTGTTTCCTTCCCTTTTCCCTTGTGGATACCTTGTTTATTTTTTAAATAAATAATCATATTTTAAAGCAGTGTAAATAAATTGCAAAGTGTGCTCCAATGGGGTGGATAAATATATTCCATCTGCTGGGGAGTGATTATTAAATAATTCACCAGTGGCAAACCCAGGAGTGGTTATCCATTTTCCTCTCATTCATGGGTAATTTTTTCTACATCCCGTAGGAGCTCATTATGTTTTCTTTGTACATAATGTTTAATAATTTTAAAATCTGGCACTAACCCCTCCATCTACAGATTCTTCAATTTTTCCTAAGTATTTGTGCATATGTGCACATGTATGTATTGGCAGAGGAAAATATTTGTTTTCTTTCTTCGTTTGTTTTTTTTTTTTTTTTTTTTTTTTTTTTTCTCTTTTCATGTTGAGAGAAGGTGAGCATTTATGCATGAAGCGAGGTGGGGAGTTGGAGGCAAATTTCCTCATGTGCAAGGGTGTTTGCTCCTGCACAGATGGTGAATGTGTCACATCCCTGGTCTTACCCTTGACTGGGAATCAACAGGACTTTGGGGCTGTGGAATCAATATGAAGCTCATACTTCAGCATTTATAAACAAAGGAATTGGAAGCAAGGTGAGGGAGTGGGGATTTGAAGAGCCCTGTCTCCTTTTTCTCAATGTTAGGAAGAAGTTGGTTATCTTCTAAGGGACCAAGAGTGAGCCCAATGAGCCTGGTCTGTGGATAAGCAACAAGCAAAAAACTGGAGATTTTCCGTCAGTGGAAAAATTGCCACAGATGTGGATTGGTGGCCTTTGACTCTGACCTTAAGAGAAGAGTTCAGTTCCTCCTGGTAGCCAACAGAACCGAGGGCCTCTGTGGGCTTTGATCAGGCAGGGTGGGCAGCTGGGAGGAGGAGGAGGATGGGGTTGGCACAGAGCAGGAGGCTGCACACAGTCCAGAGCTGGCACCTCCAGTGCTGGATCCCATTTCAGAAATGGCCACGTTCCCATGACAGTGTGTGCACCACAGGGCAGGAGGTGAGGGACCACCACCCCGTCCTGCAGCCACCCCGTGCCAGTGCCCAAGGCACTGTGGTCAGAGCTGGGCTCTCCCCCAGGCTGGAGGCAGATGTTTGCAGTTAGAGGACAGTCACTACCTTGGTGCTAAAATGTGTGATTAGCCACAGGAAGTTCTTTCCTCAGCTGATGAAGACAGGAAGGTAAAAGTATCTCTTAATGCTTCCACTGTTTTTCCCAGGGAGTTGAGTGAATCTGGCTGCACTCACAGAAAGGAACAGCAATCCTGTTCCCCAGCAGGTAATGATCTCTGCTGTTCTCTTGCACATGTCTAGATGTCCACACTGTTGGCCAGAGCGGAACAAAACCCTCTCACTGTGAGGCAGAGAGCTGTTTTATTTCTCTCTCCCTCTTTTTCACATTCCGTGTAGGAATGTGCAGACTCTGGCTTTCCCAGGCGGCTGGGCTCTGTACTAAGCAGGAGCAAACAGCTTTTCTCTGGGACAAAGACCAGATCCAAACAATTTGGCTTTGGCTATAATTTTCATATGATTCTTGACCTGGAAACTCCTCCTTTTGTTACTCTGCTAATTCCTTTTACTACCTGGGGAAGAGGTTTGGGGGGGAGAGGGGAAGTAGTCCGGATGTGAATTAGCAGAACCTTGAGTATTTTGCTTCTTTTTGAAGAAAGGCTCTTCTTTCCTTCACACTTCCCAGGCTGATATTCTGCATATTTCCATCCCATATCTCCATCATAGTCAAAGCCAGAGTAACACTTTCCATGACTGGTTTCTGTGCAAAACATGAGGTTTGCTGTGCTCAGTATAGGTTTGGAGTGCTGCAACTACTGAGGCTGGTTCTGGCTCTGAGCTCCCTTACCCATCTCATTTCCTGCTCCAAATGATTGGTAATTTTCACTCCTAGAAATGATGCTCCAGGATGGAAGAGCACAGGGAAGATACTCTTCAGGTGAAAGAACAGTGTTGAGTGATCAGGTTGAGTATAAAGTTCCAGAGTAAATGAACAGCGTGTTCAGCACCGTGTGCACTATGGACATGTGACAGAAGTTGCACCTTGCAGAGCAAGGGCTGGAGGATAAGCTGGGGTGTGCTGGCCAACGTGCCAGCTGCAGGAAAAGTTGTGTGAACTGGGGGTTTGTGGAGCTGCTCTAATTTAGACCTCAAGAAAGAAACCAGCTGTGGACTGGAATGGTGTTTGATGGATCTGACAGGAGCTGGGGAGTACAAATTATTGCCATGCTGGCTCCTCTGTGCCCAAGGCTCATCCTTACATTAGCAGTTCTCCAGCTGTACAGCACGGGAGACACCTGTGTTCTTGCAAACCCAGACTGCTGGCACTTCCATCAGGGATGCAGTTGAATTCTGTGTTGATTGATTGTCCTTGATATTAACCAGAGCTGATCATTGCCACTTAAAGGGAGCAGGAACAGCAAGCTCAGTTCTCTAGAAACCTGAGCTAAGGATGTAGATAGAGACATTTCCATGATGTCCTTTTTTTTTCTTACATGCACATGCCACCCCTCCCCATGGAGCTTGGTGTCTTCAGGTCTCTAGGTCCTTTTTGTGTGAATTTCCTGTCCATGATGGTGATCCAGTTGCTCTTTTGCCCTCTGTCAAGCATGTTCAGAGCGAGAGGAGAAGTGATTGGCTCAAATGGGCAGAGTAAGTCCACGGGCAGAGCTGGGAAGCTGCCTGGGGCTTCCCCACACCCTGTCCAAGGAGTACGTACATAACCCAAGCACCTCTTCATGCTGCTGTTTCTGAAATGGCCCTGCTGGCAGCCCCTCTGCCTAAATGCCCAGAACTCTCCCCACGCTGACATAGAGCTGGGCACTGGTGTGCTCTGTGGCCTGTATTGCAATGTGCCATTTGGAAAACTGCAGTTGCCAAATGTTTCTGTTTTTGCATGAAGCTATTCCACCGAGGTTATCTGATTTTTCTCTGGTGCTGAGAAAAGCGGTTGAATCAGACAAGAGACCTTGTGGGTGGAATACATTATGTCCAAAAATCAATCATAAGGTAAGGTAGGAATAGAATAGAGTTTATTTACAGTCTGTTGACTTTTATAGTTAGCACCATTTATTAGAGAAGATGAAGAAGAAGAAGAAAATTAAGCAGAGGGCAGGAAAATGTTTCTTTGTGATATTTTTGTGCCTGGCAATGGAAAGAGATGTGTGTACGAGCTGACAATTTATCTTCTGCCCTGAAGAGAAATGACTTGTTCTCAAATGGGCATGAAATGAAATAGTGCAGAACACGATAGGAACTTTTCTGAGTAAATGGGTCAATTTCTGTCATTCTCTCGATAATTGTATGTAGAGCACACTACGCTCCAAACACTGGCAAATGTGATTTTTTTTTTCCCCTCCTGTTATTTTACTCCTCTTGTAAATGGGTGGAAAACTTATTCCAGTGCTGGCACTATTATAATCAGCTTTTGCCAGTGGCTAATAGCAGTCCATTTTCGGTGAATGCTTATTACCTCCAAGCAGTCCAAGACACTACATAATAACCCAGCACTGTGTAGACTGGTGCTGCTAGGAACGAGATGCAGTTATAGGGACTGCATTGCAAATGCCCCATCACAGCAGGAAATTTGCTTGTCCCTTTATCTTCTCTTGCCTAATTGCAAAATAAGCCCTGGTGTTCTAGCTGGAGAAGGAGCCTTGTTTGCCTTCCAGAACTTCCTGGTATGGTCAGGGACTTTCTGTCTCACTGTCCCTTAGCAGGCTGATGCATTTTCCTCCACTTACAGCAGCCCTCGCTGTTACTGAGGGGACATGGATTCAAGTTAGACTCACTGAGGACTGAGCTGGTAATTTTATTTTGGATGTGGTTAATTAAAAATAACAGAAGTGCTGTAACAGGTGTCCAGTGAGTGACAATTAAGATCACTATGGCAGATTGGGTAAATCTCACTGGAATGGGTTAATGCAGTGACAGAGCTTCATGAGGGCCTTTGAACCTCAATCTTAGGAAATGGGAGAGAATGTTATAGGGTTGGCCCCAAGGTGCTGGATTCTGGCTGTGGAAATATCTGGATAAATCCCAAATACTTGATTTCAATAAATTTTCTCCCTCTTAACTCCAAGCTAAGCAAGATGTAGACTTGTCCAGCCTATCTAATCATGCATAGTATTATGCTCCTAGCTGGAGGTTATAGGAAGGATAAAAACACAATCCCAGCCTGATGAGGACTGCAGATGCCTGAGCTGTGATGTATCACCTGATGGGGCAAAACAGCCCTGGGAGAGCTAAACCCCATCCCTGCCTCTCCAGTCAGTTAGGGACAAAGTTGCCCAAGAAATGAATTTCAGCTGAAGATCATTGAGAACTTCTATTTTTACCTCAGTTATCCCCCAAAATGAAAAGTCTTATATCACATGTTTTGAAGGCTAAAATATAAAAGCTTTGAAAGGAAACCCCAAGAACAGATTTTTCTTTTTTTTTCTCCCCACTAGTGAAAAGCTAATTCTCAAAAGTGTGGCAGGATCAGGCATTTCCCATGCAAATTTTTCATTTAGGAGGGGAAGTCAGGGGCCTTTCTGAAGCTTTAAACAACGTTGTTTTTTTTTACTGGCTGTAACTAGAACTCTTCTATGAATACACCCCAGGGTCAGTGTCACCTTCTTTCTGTATATGCAGGACAGGTTTCAGTCCAATACAGGTTGGATTGGGTCACAACTTAAAAAAGGCTATTGAAAGTTTTTCAACCTCTTATTTTCTTTTTTTGTAGCTGTTGCTTGTTTGGGGTTTTTTTTTCCCCACTAGCATAGGAAAATGTCAGCTTTTCATAGGTGTCTGTAAGAACACAGGTCTCTTTGTCTTTTATTTATACTGTTGGTGGAAGTGGACTGGAAATAAGGATACACAGAACAGGTCTTCATCTTCTGCATCTGCTGTCGGGAGAGGAATTCATGTAACAATCCCACTCTGTGAATCAGCAGTTGCTGAAGTATGCACACAACTGCTGGATGGAGCTGGCCCCACTTGGCTTGTGTGTGAGGCTCCAGACTCCTCACAAGTCATGAGGAACGGGAAGTAAATGATCTCTGACCTCCGTCAGCAGGGAGCGTGGGGGAATGTGCGTTGTTTATTCCACCTGTCTTTGGAAAAGTGCAGCCCTGGAGGACTGATTCAGAAGACAGTTATGCTCAGTAATTCTGGAATAGCTCAGCTGCCTGGGATAGGATCGGCCCACTGTAAAAGCCACCGGGGGAATTGGGTCAGAATTCGGCCGTGCTGCTGCTTCGACCAGAGAATGAGTTCTAATGACTCTGACTTGGAGCAAAATAGGAAAAGATCAAGGGCAGAATTAGTCATTTTCCCCATTTTACATAACAATATTTTAGCAAACATTCTTCCCCCTGAACATTTAAATGCATTGCTTGAATAATCACTGAAGACAATGTGGTAATAATATGTTCCTGATGTGTTGGAGGCAAAGCATTTACTTTTGCAAAATATATTAAACTACTTAGTTTTTGCTGATGTTTACAGACAGGGAGTGTGGGGGGTTGTTTTGGTTTTTACTGCTGTTTCTTTAAGGGAGCACAAGGGGATTTCTGTTAAATGGGTCTGATGCTTGTGGTGGAATTCATCCCAGATAACTTCATCTAGCTATGAGCCACGTGCTTAGGCTGACATGCATGTGCCTTGGGAGTGATGGTGCAGAGTTGTTGGTACCTCCTAGGGAAGGATATTTTAACCAGCCCTACCAACAACTCCTGCAATCACCTCAGTGCTGGTGTCACCTTTGCTCGGTGTATTTAAGGCAAGCAGCATCTGAGTACCTAGAATGTAGGTTTTCCTCCACCTATAGCTCCCACATGGCCTGGTTGTTTAGTCATGCTCTAATTCACTCTCGTTCATGACTGATTCCACCAGAAAAGGCAGTTCTGACCCTTTTCTTTGACACGGCCAGGAAGAGAAAGTGGAGTTGCAATATGCCCAGGTTGTTTTAAGTGGTTAGGAAATGGACCCTGGAGATGAGTGGACCTGAGCTCTGAAACTGCCTCAGCTGGAGGGCAAAACCACCCCAAACGTGCCTTTTCTTAGATGTAGGGGAGATGTGACAGAAAAGACTGCTCAGGAAGAGGTCTTGTTGCAGCTCCTGCTGAAGCCAGCATGCAGGAAAATACACTGGGATGTGCCAGAGAGGATCAAGGGAGGGAGGGAAGTGTTCATTGGGATGATGAGGGTCAGGACTGCACTTGTCTTCCTACCATGGTCTCCCAGCCTGCTCCACCTTCCTACTTGGAAAAACACAGGGCTAATACAGATGACTGCAAAAAGGAGGTGGAAAGGGGTCTTAGTCCATGGGAGGTGTGCAGTGGACGCCATGATGGGCATGGCAGTGCTGGAGTGATTAGCTGGATGGGCTACAGTGTGAGCAAAAGGTGGGTTAGGAAGGTGTGGTGTGATTTCTTTGGCTGGCTGGGTTCTTATTGTCAGAAATGGATTTTACTGGGCTTGAAACTTGGATTAAAAAACATGTCTTTATTAGCTCCAGACAGAGATGCATCCTGGAATCTTGGAAACTGTTTCACTGCTGTCTTTGGGAAGAAATTTTGGCTTTCTAAGTTACAACATGACTGATATGTTCTATTTGGTTTTTTGAGAATTTTTTTTATACTCCCATGACTCAAATCCATTTGAATTTTTCCTTCAAACCATGTGTTTGTAAGCTCTGACTAGCATAGCATTGCATTGGATATTCTGGCATTGGGCAGTGGAGGATGGAGGAGTGTTTTTCCGCTGCTACCACAGGAGTCTTCAGCTCAGTGTTGCGAAGCACAACTTTTAGCACGATCCACCACACTCAGTTAGACTGACACTTCCCAGGGGGAAAAGGCACAGGGGTCTTTCCACCAAGATCAGCATTGCTGAACAGATGCACTACAAAGAAAGGCACAAGCCTTGCCTCATACTGTGGCAACCCTTTCTGGCCTAAAATGAACCACCTCTTCCTCTGCCTGAGTTTTGCTGCTTTTTTGTGCTTAAATAGGGTCTGTCCTTTAATGACAGTTGTGGAGGGGTCTTCTTCACCCACCCTTGGCTCCTTTGCACTGTTCACTGACTGCAGCTGTAGGATATTTACCCAGTCTTCTGTCCCTGCACTGTAGGGTGCAGGGGGTTGGTTTAGGGCATCTCTTATTTGCACCGGTAAATATTTGTTGGGCCAGAACAAGACAGGCAGAGAGGAATTGATGCCATTACTGTAAGGTCAAGCTGTTTTCTGGAGAGAGAGCGAGCGAGAGGACATCAGCCCTCCAGGCATGTTCTAAGAACACACTGCAGATCCAGCTCTGCAAACAAGATGTACAAGGACATGTCCCATTTGTGAATTGCCACCAGCCCCGAGTCTCCAGCCAGCATTGAACAATCACCATAAATGGTTGTGTGAGTGCCTGGTGATGATAAATAGAGGCACCTCAGAGACTTTATTGAAAACCTACGTGTTTCCCCTTCCTGCCATCTGCACCAGCTCCCCAAGGGCTCTGAGAGCTGAGTCTGCAAGCTCATTTGCCCCCTTATGTGCTGTTTGGGCAATCGGGAAGGCCTGGAGGCCTGGCAATTCCCCATGTAAGGAACATCACCACCACCGCCACGGTGCCACCACGGGAACACAAACACATCTCCTGATGCCTAAGAAAGCACAGAAGTCCACCTTGCTTTCTGGGAGCTGGCTTGCTTGCAGGGCTAAAAGGGGTAAAAACTTTTTTTTTGGGTTACTGCTGTCAGCTGACCCGGCTCTGATGCACTTGTGTAAGCAGGCAGCATTTTCACATCTGTGCTGTTTGCTTTAACATGTCAAACAGCTGATGTTTTTGCAAGGTTTCCCTAGCTCCTTCCTCCCTCCTCTTTTCTACTGTCTCTATAAAATAATACTGCTATAATCCAGTTTGACTCAGCAGGATCTCTTTCACGCTGGCTAATCCCCATATATAGGCATCAGTTCAGGGAGGTGCACCAGAATGCTGCAATATTTTCCCTAACATTTTGTTTAACCAGGATGACATTATTCAGACAAATTAATTCCTCCAAGACGTAAACTTGTTCTGACTGAGTGCTGCAGCAGCCTCCCTGAGAGCAACAAACCATGATCTGACATCTTAACAGCTCTCCACACAGTCGGGGGAGTCTTACATAAAAGATCTTCAGCTGTGCATATCTGCAAGGTGCAGCTGCCCCTTTCTGCAATAGATTTCTTTTTCAGCAGGTTTTGGTGGAAAAAATATCTTTTTTTAGGAAGTGAATGGGATCTAAAGCACAAGTAATTTTGGAAAATATCCTGGCATATAAAAACATAGGGTAGAGATTACCCTACCCTCTGAAATCCTTGCCAAAGATTTTTAAAATGGGGTTCTACTGTGGTCACTCTCCTTCCATTCTGAATTGAGTTCATCTTGCATATCTGGGCTGACATGTTGCTAGATGGGATTTACAAAGCTCAGGGGCATGTGTAGGTGATGTGTCAGCTGTGTGTGCCAAATAGCAGCACCTGTAGGAAAGGAAGAGGAAAATGTAAAGAGTCCTTCACACATCTGCCAAAAGAAGGAATTCCTGGTCTTCCTCATAGAGAGGAGGTCCTAGTGTGAAAAAATGGCCCAGTGGTGCTTCTTTTACCCCATATAGGGTATGGATAGGCAGGTGAGCTACCCTATGCCCCTTTGTGACAGCAGGTATTTGGGGTGGCATGGCCAGGCTGCTAGAGCTGCATTCAACACTGGGTTTTCTGTCCACATTTCCCCAAGATGTTTTCTTGGCACTTGAGTTACCTCTTGTACTCTAATGTCAGGGTTCTGGGAGCCAGCTGGGAAATGCCTTTTTCCTCCTCTTGCCTAGAGTATCATTATGTCCTTCCAGGTGCCTGGCAGTCCTTCCCCTTGGTGCTTGCTTAGCTCCTAGATCCAGAATCCAACAGGTCTTCTTGCTGCCCTCAAATGTGCCAAAACACATTTGGGTACCCTAAAGCAGGAGGAAGGAAAGAAGAAATCTGATTAACTTAATGTAGCAGAGGCTGAGCTATTTGAATGCTGTTTTGGGTATCTCACAGCCCTGGCTTCTCTTCTGAGTTCTTCATTGCCTTATGTCTATTTTTTGCTCTGCTTGAGTTGCTTTACTGTGCCTTAGTTATCCATTCCTGGGAAATGGGTTTGTGTTAATTGTTTGTTCATTGAGACTTGCGTGGAGTGACTTCAGAGGGCTTAGCTGACTGGATGGCCATGGTTTTGGGGTGCTGGGAGCTTCTCCTAGATGGCTTTTTCTTCTGCACCTTACCATCTCCTAGGCTAGCAAGGACAGCTAAGGGAGAACGTGTTCTCTTCTCTGCAGCAGTGTATTATTGACAGAGGGCATCATTAGGGGCTCCTGCTATGCCACTTTGCATACCTTAATGTAATACCATCAACATTCATTCAATCATTTTAAGATTACAGCAAGTAACTGTAACATCCAATAGACACTGAATAATTTAAAAGGTTTATAAAGTTGAAGCTTACAGAAGTGGATTTACAGATGCACAAAACTACCTCAGATTAGTTTCAGAGGTTCCCCTTGCTGTGTATCAGCTGTTGCAGATGCTTCCCACTTTCTTCCCAAGGGAACTTTCACATCTTTTTCTCCTGGTTCTATTCGTGAAAGATCTAACATTAGGACTGCACTTTATTTTACACTGCAGTTTTGTCTTTTGGGGAATAGTCAGTCTTCAAGCTCTCTCTGTGCTTTTAGCCCTAGGATCATCTCTGCATGGTGATTCTGAGC
This sequence comes from Pachycephala philippinensis, assembly GCA_013397055.1. Lineage (NCBI taxonomy): Eukaryota > Metazoa > Chordata > Aves > Passeriformes > Pachycephala > Pachycephala philippinensis. Next base: position 454,650 of record VWZT01000192.1, read on the forward strand.
CCTTTACTTGCTGCAGACATAGGCTTGACCAGTAGCTTTGAAAATGCCATTTAGACATTCCATATCAGGTACACAATAACAGCCAGAGTGAGCTTGTTGCTTTCCAGGGGTTTGGTGGAGTAATTAGCAATTTATACTGTAGTAAGGTAAATTAGTTTTTCCTTCTGTTGAAGCAATTCTTTAGTCTTTCTGGAAAACATTTTATACACTTAAGTTTTTATTTCATAATAAGTGTGTGGAGTAACTTCCATACATTATACAAACTCTGAAATGTCATTAAATCACACAGCTTATTAATGGCTTCTGCTTAAGACTCCCTGTGATGGTAACCTGGGATAAACCATCTGTCCCCCAGTCACATCTTTGGGATCAGTGCAACTGTCCCTACAAGAGAAACCATGTGAATGAGCATGGCTGAAGCAGACTTCTGGTGTGGTACTGCAGAGCTGTTGTGTCTGATAGTACTTGATGCTTATCTGTAGTCTGTTATTAATAACAAAGAAAAAAAACTGCTGATAAAATTGGTGGATTAGTAAGATGTCAGAGCAGTGGAATGAAGAGGCATGGACTGATGAACATCCAGGACTCATTTGAATAAACTGATTTACCACACCTAACTGTGAAGCCATCTATTTGTCCAGGAACAAAACCGTCTTCTGGCACACCAGCTTTATCTCCAGGTGAAGGTTCATCCTGCAAAGTTCCTTCCTTAGGAAGGATCAGAGCTTTCTGTACAGCCAGCTATGAGAGCCTTAGCAAGTGGCAAGTCTATGTCTCTTGACGTGTTCAGGCTATGCCTGGGCACTGCCATGGATGTCTTGATTTTGTCAAACCTGTAAAGCGCTAGAAATCCGAAGTGGAGTGGTTGCCAGGGATTCTGCACAGAAACAATGCTGGTATAGCACCAAGGACCTCACAAACTGTGGATTTGCGGTAGAAGGAGTGGTGCCTTGTTTGGTTTTCTTTTTGTCACGTTCCCAAAAGAGAGCAGAGAGCCCAAGCACGGTGGGAAGCATGCACATAGTGTACTGACAAGATCCTGGTGTTCTGTACATGGCACTAGCTAACACATTCCTCCTGTTAGACCATTGCCACAGCAGGTCCAGATGTCAGTAACTCCAGCTGATACCACTGAACAATGATGATTTATGGCCACTGGAGATTTGTCTGCCTTTTTTCAAGGAGCACAAGAAAAGGGCTTGGAGGTTGTGCTTGTGGTGGTCAGCTATCTAGGTCAAAAGAGGTAAAAGCTGCTGTTTTCAAAAATTTGCCTTCTTTCCAGACATCTTGTGGTTTGTCTTCTCTGTCAGAGACTATGGGTTGCTTTGTTTTTTTCCAGGATGCTGAACATACCCCAACTGCTGGCTTGAAGTGTCTTTAAGAAAAGGTGGTTTGAATTAACCACCCTAAAATATAGAACACCCTACCCCTGAGGACACTTTGCAGTGTGTGACTGTTAAGCGTTTGGTCATTATAAGGAGGATTGTACCCAAAATGAATTAATTCTTACATTAGGCCCTGAACAGATCAATTCTACACCCAGCTGTAGTCACAGGAATGCCAGGAAAAGTGAAGTTTAAAGTGCATGGAAGCAGGAGAACTACGTGGCAAAGACAAGCCTTTGGTATCCAGGTAGTGTTTTCTTGCCAGCAGATCTCAAAGCGCTTCCCGAAGCCTGGTAAGAACTAGGATATGTGGGGTTAGATGAGTGCCTCATTTTCAGTCAAACATTCCAGGTCTCAGCTCAAGTATTTTTGTGTTGGGTTTCTTTCAGAAAAGTGCAGAAAGACCCTGGAGCCAGAAATACTGTATAAAACACGCAGGATAATTAGCAACCTCCTGGAAACATGTGAAACTTTAATAAAACTTAAACTCCAGTTCCTTCCCACAGGTGGAGTCCAGCAGTACTGTAGGCAATATGCACAATTAAGCTATTTTTATGCCTCTTCATCTAAAAATGTGAGTGTTAAAACATATGTAGGTAAAGCAAATGGAAAGCTTAGTTTTGCCTGTGTGCCATGCTCATTTGAGCTCGCTGCATTAGCCTGGATTGCTGCTGAGCAGTGTGTGCTCCAGCAAAGGTTTTGCAAAGGGAAATGTCTTCACCTACAAACCTGGCTTCTTAAAAAGCCCTATGACTTTGCAGCTCCAGAAGATATTGACTTTCCCTGCCAGCCACAAAGGGGAATAAATGACTGGGAGGGCTCAAGTAATTATACAAAGTGCCTGGATCAACTTTTCCATGGGGATCCTGTAGCTACTGGTCTGATGGCTTAATAATGTGCTTCTGAAATGGCTGCTTTCCACTGCTGTTTCTCTCTGGGGCCAGATTTCCAGCAAGACTCCTTAGCTGCCCTTGCAGAACTGGCAGGACAATGCTCACTGGACTCAAGCTGCATGTGAAGGAGCCAACAGTAACTTTTCCATAGGAAAACTTGCAGGTAGGGCAGAGCTGGACTATGCTGCCCCAGCAGCAAACTTTGAGAAGGAGGATGATTCAGAAAGCCCTAGATAGCTTCTTTGTTCCCCACTCTTCACTGCCACTCATCTCTTTGGAATCTGGTGTGGCAGTGCATGTGGGGAGTGACCACTTTGCAGTGTGACAACAAAATGTGATCCTTCCATTAGGAGACACCAGCACTTGTCCTTATGGCCTGCATTAGCTGGATCACTCAGGTACATGAGCCCCGTGCTAATACCAGGCTGTCTTGTCTGTTTTCACCTGGATCTGGTCCATAGTTAGAGCCTGATGAAGAGTGGCCCTTCCTTCTGTTGTTCCTCATAGGTCCATTAAATCAGAAGCTGTGTATGGAAAGATGTGGTCCAGTTTTACTTTGCATGAGCTGCTTAGCAAAACATGAGGGTCAGATTACTTTGGGTGTTCAGATGTTCTTGCTCGGGAAATGGCAACTTCTTTCTGGTACTCAGAAAGGAAAGTTGGAAGTTGTATTAGGATGGAAATGAGCAATTCAGCAGTTACACTGGGAAACAACCATTGATGCAGGTGATCTCAGACCTTTTAAAGTACTGTGAGAAGCACTGGAGCATGGTCTTTTCCACTGTTATGGAAAGAAAATCCCCATAATGGAAGGGAACAGTTACAGATCAGAATGATCCTGCAATAATGTTGTTTTTTCCTCTATATTCCATAACCACTGTTATTTCAGCCTGAGAGTCCATACACTGAGAGGATGCTATCGACGGGAGAATGGACATGTTATATAACATCTATTATACATTCAGTGTGTTTATATAAATGCATATTTCTTATGTAACTGTGTCACTAGGAAAATAGTGAGGTTGGGCCAGTTGGTTTCTCCTGCCATTGCTGCTTTGCTTCGCTTGTTGATTCTTAAGTGCTGTCACAAGACACTGCAGGTTGTGATGCTGATGTGTGTGCCCAAGTGACTCTCTTGTTTTCAGCAGCTCCATTCACTTCGGGTTTTGCTGGGTTTTTTTCTCAACTGTTGTTTCATTTTCTAAATGTAATACTTGGCTGAAAGCCTTTGGTGTGCTTTCACAAACTCGGGGGTAATCTGGTTAGTAAATACTAGGGACTGACAGTTGACTAGCACAGCGTTCAGTTGCTGTGGTTTTCAACTTGAAGTAACATCCAGGGCAGCCTCCTGAAGTGATGTGAAAGACCTGGTAAAGAAATGCCGACTGTCAGCTTGATTTTTGGTCTGTTCTGCTCTGACATAAACCCTTCTGACAGCTCAGACCAGTGTCCTTCATATTCCAAATTAATCCAAAATTTCTCATGGTAATGAAAGGGAAAGAAATTACTTCAGAGTGCATGTTTCCTGCTCTGAACATCCTTGACTAACCCTGCAGACACCAGAGAATTACCACCTACTCAGACATGCCTGTCTGCTCTTGATGCAACTCTTGAGCTTATTTGCATTCCACTGGTTTTGCCATCCAAGATCTCTGTATCCAAGTCTCCATGTTGTCTGTACAAAATAGGAAAAACTTTTTTTTTTTTTCAGGGAACCTTAATTTTTCTAGATTGAGAGCAAAGGAACGGTGCCAAGAGGTTGGATCAACTTGCAGACAATTGTGTTGCAAGAACTCTTCTGCCCAACTTCCCGCAGCAGTGTCTTGAGCAGTAGACCCAAAGCTTCTTGTTTACTTTTCAGTTATTCCAGGAAGGATCTGATCTATAGCATGGGTATCTCTTTTTAAGGTTAGAAGGAATAATGTACCATCCTTTGTCTTACAACTGTAGAATAAGCTGAGTTCCAGCAGAAGCACCCTCAGAGGTGGGCAAGAGGTGCAGAGGGACTGATGTAAATCATCTTCTCTATCTCTGTCTTTGTGGATGAGGTTATCTCACAGTGGAGGAAGGAAGGTGATGGACGAGTTCCCAGGGTGGAACATCAGTCTCCAGCTTTTGCTTTTCTCACATCTCACTTGACCTCTTTGGGAAGTTCTCTTTTCTGTGCCATGCCTTGTCTGGGTTCTTCTTACGTAGCTGTCTCAATTTTCTGTTTTTGTATCCCTTCCTTCTTTGTCACTCTTATCTCAGCAGGTGGCTCAAACTTGCTTTCCCAGACCAGGAACTGAATCAAACATCCAGGTCATCTGAATGAAAAGAATAGGGGTGTCATTGCATCTAAAAATAATCCCAGTACCTGGCAGGTGACATATTTGACCCTGGGCTTAGTCAGCAGCCTGGATTTATTTCCAATTAGAGTCTGACTCTAGATAGAAGAATGGGTGTCGCTCCAGGGAATAATTCAATTCAAACCTCTGAAGAGATCCTGGCCCCCCCAAAAAATGAAATTTCTAGTCTTGGGTGTAGAGGAGAAAGATTATAGTACAGTTCTTGCCTTACATTGACTCACTAAATTTGGTTTTCTGTTATTCTTGACAGTGGCCAATGCTGATTGTCTGTGGGTTTCCAGTGTTCTTTCAGAGTCTTTAAAAATAGACTTTTCACTCAGGAGGCTTTCTTCAAGAAATAAGAAACTCCCTCTTCCTCTCCCTTTGGAAAGACCTCAGAGCACCCACAAAGTTTTCAGCCCTCATATTTCAGACACAGATAAGTCTCCCATTGCCCCAAAGGCTCCAAGCCGTTCTCCTGACATCAGGGACATAAATGCATTTGGCAATTCTTTAGGAAACATATCACGGATTTGGGCAAATCGTATTCTCACTGTCAGTTCGGGTAGCAGCAGCATCCAAGTGCTGTGAGAGTTTTGGGGGGTGCTTTTTTCCAAGCTTTATACTGGATTATGTTATCTATTAAAAGCAGCTATTTTTATGCTGAACTGCTGCAATGACCTGTATTTCACAACTTGCACGTATACACTGAAAAAAACATTATCTTGCACTCAAAAAGGTGTTTCAGTGAAAGCTCCATGAAATTCTGTGCAAAATCTCATTACCTTCTTGCTTGGGTTTTCATTTTGTTTCGGTGTGGGGAGGTGTTTATTTCTTGGTAGCTCCAGGTGCCAGCTTTGGTGTTTGCAATAGAGATGTGACTTCTGTCAGAGCATCACAGACCTCCTAATAGCTGACTAAACCCACTCTGTAGATAATATGAAGAACAGAGGAGGAAAATAATGAAATTATTCTCTGAGTCACTGGTGAACCAAGGACAGAAGCCAAGCACCCTTAGTTTCCAGTGTTGTGCCCCTGCCACTAGAAAAAATTCATTTCTCTTGTGACTTGTATGAGATATTCAGGAGAAGCTTTACATTGTCTTTGTTTGAGCAATTAAGGTAGAAGGGGGAGCTGTTAAACTGATATCCAGCTGAAATACTTAGTTTATTTAGTAGCTATTAGAAGTGACTTAGAGATGCCCTTATCTGTGACTTGAAATAAGCAGAGGAAAATAGATTGTGTGCCTTTCCTTGTGGGTTTTTATTCTCAAGGAGTGAAGAGGAAGGATTCTCTCCTTTTTTTTTCTTACAAACTCTAGAAGAACCCGGACTCTTGAGTAGTAGCCCTGTCTTTCCCCTTTCCTTTAGTTTCTCCAGGAAATCACTCTTGGAGAGCACAGGAAGCAGAAAAAGCCAGCTTTAAACAGGTTGTAGTTAAAAGGCTGGTAGTGTTCAATCTGTAACCAAAGCAAGCCCAGCTTTGCTGGATGCTAATTTACTGACAAGAGTTTCCAACTAAAATTTGTTTGCCATTTTAATCAACGAAGTTCCATTTTCTTGATGGTTTTTATGTCACAAGTTCTTGCATTGCTCGAATAGTCCTTCAGGAAACGCATGGCAGGCGAGAACTCATTTCAAATGTAAAAATACCAAGAAAGAGGAGAGTGAGGGGAACTATAAATAACCACCGAGATGTCAGAGTCTCAGTCATTTATTCCTCCGCAAGTCAGCTTTAGCAGTTAAGGTCAAGATAACATTTCCATGTCAATGGTCAGTTACATCAAAATTCTAAAACAGGAAAATTGAAAGGAATTTTCAATTTTTTTCTTGTATTGTGCCCGGATTTGACTAATTTATAGTCTCTTTGGTCTGCCAGCTCTGAGTTCCAATGTTATTTTGGTTAAGCTTCTTGCCAGAGTGGCAAGCTTGGATTGGAACATTGGGTTTATTAAAGGCTATGAAATTAAATTCTCCACCAAAAGAAAAGAAAAAAAACCCACTTCTTGCCGATAGTCACTTCTTTATTTCCTTTGATGCGGTTCAGTTTGACTTGAATCTTAGCCTAACAATTTGCTACACAATTCTGTTTTGTTTTCACAAAGTTCTAATCAGCTTAAACTGCAATCGGTTTGAAATGCCTCTGTAACAGCTTCCTTGGTGTTGCTAATTAAGCTTGAAATCTCTGTGTTGTCCACAATTGTATCTAAACAAGGAGGAGAGTGTATCTGCTTGCTGTTTGCCACATTTCACAGCTGCACGTAATTCTGCTGCCTGTGCAGAATGTAATCACAACAGGACAGAACCTTTATTTAGGCAAAACTCCCAGGGTGGCAAGCAAGGTCAGGCACATCATGTTTTGAGGAATTTGGTGGTGAGAACACGTAAGGCAAGCAGAGCTACATCAATAGCACAAAGACTGGAAGTGCTCGGGAATAACGAACAGCTTTGCTTTATCCCCCAGAGCACTTTGTTCCACAGAGCCCTGAGTTATGTATGGTCTGTAGGTGCTCTCACCTGATGTGTGGGTGTTAATAATAGATAAAAGCACAGGCTATCAAAACCTGCCGCGTATTCCCCCTGTCCCTCAGGAGCAAAGCTAATAGTTTTTAAAGCTACCAAGGTTCACTTCAGTAGAAAAAGAGTCCTAACAAGTCTTCAAACACATCTTTCTGCGTTGGGCAAAGCTATGAGCTGATTTCTGTCTATGTAGGGACCACAGTGGTGTGAAGCAATGCTAATCTGCTGAGGCATGGCTGCTGTTGTGAGACACAGCCCAGGGATTTCTGTGGTAGCTCTGTGCCAGTTTGCCTCAGCTACAGAAGCCTTGAACAAACTGTTTACCTCTGAGATTCTGGGAGGGATTTTGAGGGATTTCCTTCAAATTAGAAAACTTTGAAAATCAGCATCTTGCGCCAGGCATTGTATTATGCAACATCTTGGAATGAAGGTCTGGTCGTGCACTTAGGATCTCCTTGGAATGAAGGAATCAGAGATGGAAACTGTCTTATCAGATCATCCCTCCCTGCCAAGGCAGGCTCGTCTCCTGTGCTCAGCTGATGCTGCTGTGCTTTACAGATGTTTTTCTCTCCAGTGCTCCAAAGCCTGCCCCAGCTTCCTGGTTGTATGTTTTCTGGGCCAGGTGCAGTCCTGGTGTGGAGTGACAGATTTCACATGGTTGTACCGCTGTTCTTACCTGGGGTGTGATGTGGTGGCAGTGCTAACAGCAAGAGTGAGCTCTGCTTACCCACATGCACAATGTGCTGCTTCAATTCTCTGGGGAGCGTGCAGCTCTGCTTTCCTGGTGGCAATAGACAAGATGTGAGGAGGTTTGGAAATGCAGCTTCACTAGAAAATTACTGCAGGATCCGGAGCTGATTACAAAGATATTTAACAGTGTCCTTTTACATAGCAATTGCTAAGGATGCTTTCAGTTCAGTTGTTTGGCTTACTGTAGTATTCCATGCAATATAATTACTGTTGCTGAAAAAATTTCATATGCATAGACTTTTTTATTCTCTGTGCTATTTTAAAGTCAACTGTAAGTTAGAAAAATTGCCCCTGTATTAAACTACTCTTGCAAATGGCTGTAGCGACATTGGACTATTCTAAAAAACAGCTCAGGTGCTGTTCTCTGGTACTGTACCACCCAAAGTTGACTTCTGAGATGTGTGCAAGTTACTACATATAAAAAGAATTTATTTTTTTTCTGTTAATAATACATTGTTTCCATTTAGTAGCCATTTAGGCACACAGACTACTTCACAAGTATTTATCAAACCTAGCACTATCCAGTTTCTCACTGGAATATGTAACTTCTACAGCCATTTTATTTACAGGCCAACTGAGGCCCAGAGCATGGGAATGCTTTGCTTATTGTAGCTACTCAGTTTAAAAGCTAGAAGTCCAGGCATTTTATCTTCCAGCCTACCAGTTTAGAGGACAATTCCATCATTTCTTACATTCATAGGCACTGCTATTTTAAAGGGACAAAGATCTCTGTTGTCAGAGCAAGGAATGTACAGAAGATGAGTAGCTTTGAGTGCCAGAAAGTAGTTAATTTCCAACATGGGGCTTCTTGTGGATTTTTAGCTGGAAGGCTAAGGCTGTGGTTGGACACTGAGCATAATGCAGAGCAGATTGTTTAATGCTGACATTCCTTCATCACTCTCCGCTTGGTGGTGCTAGAAAGGGATGCAGGCCTTATCTAAACTGGCACTGAGCATCAGAGAAGTCACCCAGTCCCTGCCTGTGCTGCTCCAAACATTAATTACATTCAACATTAAAAATACAATTCTTTCTGCAGGTAGCATGGCCAGCTCGTGTGCCTACCAGATCCAGCAGCCTTCTCTAAGTTTTCTCTCCAGCCTTTGGTATGCTCAGACAATGGCAAAGCCATCCCTCAGCCTTCACTTGATAAGAAAATTGGAGCTCCTTCCTCCTCTCACTGTAGAACATGTTTTGACATCTGCATGTCATTTGAGAAGCATTTCTCAAGCACTGTTCCATTTTCATCATGGCCTTTCTGTTATTGTACTTTTGTGGACTCAATTGCATGCCATTGTTATCTTTACTACTAACATAAGCCGTGAAATACATCTAGCCTTTCTCTAATAGTTACAGGGCAAGGGGAAGGGACTCCTTCATCCTGTATGCTGAGAGGACTTTCTGCCAGATTCACCTCCAGCTGCTCTGAGTCCAAAACTACAAAGCTGAATTCAGTTTTCCTGACAAGAAAAGCAAATTCCAACGGAGGAGAAGCGTGCCAGCCGTGGTATTGCTACTGTGCTGGGAAAGCCACTAAAAACTGAGCCGAATGGAAGAACAATTTGAAAGCCACTGAATACAGTAACCTCCAGGGCCTCAGTCTGCACTGTGCAAGTGGTAGCTGTAAGCACAGCTCAGACCCATTACCAGCATGCTGGTAACATTGCAGAGTTGCCAATGTAATTTATTCCAGTATCTTCCTTTCCATCTCCCAGCAAATCAAGCTATGCCATCTAAAGAACAGCCTCACTGCTCCCCCCTGTATCTGAATTAGGGGGTTTTGCCAAGACATTTTGGGCTGTCATGGGTCGCATCTCTTGCCCCAACACACTGATGTGGCTATGGCAGCATGGTCTGAAGGTCAGAGCACCAGCCAAGGTGCTGCTGCAGTGCTCTCACTTGCTGAAAGTACCTCTTAGAGCAGCAAGAAGGGGAGTGTCACCCTCTGCTAATAATGTGTCCAGCTGGTCAGGTGAAGTGAGAAGGATTAACTCATGCCCAAGTTCTCTCCTCAGACATGCAGGAAGGAATTTTCATGCTGGCTATTAATGACTTAAATGTTATGTTTGCCAAGATTTAAACCATCTGTGGAGATAGCAGCTGGGGAGCCTTGGGTGGAAATCAGGTCTTGGAGTTTCCTTTTCTAGAAATAATGCCAAAAAAGTGTTTGAAAGTGTTGAAATTACATCTTGACACTTAACCCCTCCACCACTGTCTGCTTTATATTTAATTTATAATACAACTATATATTTTCAGACACAAAACCTAAATGAAACCGTTTGCAATTATTTTGAAGTGCAGTTTTTCAATTGACCTGATCTAATTTGAGGTTTATAAATTCACCAGACTTCTTGAGATTAAAGTGTTCTGTCTTCGCTTAAGTATGGAAACATTTTCAAGCCTCAAAAAATATCCCACAAAGGGAAAATGTCTGCTACTCTGTTCTCCTCGCTGTCTGAGGAAATGAAGGATGGAGTCACAAGATTTAAAGCAAGTCACTTACCACACTTTACTAAGTTACAGTTCAACTATAGTATTTGACCGTGTGCCTGTTTTTAGCACAACAGTCACATTTCATTCGTGCAGCTTAAAACCATCTCCTCTGCTCAGTCACTTTGAAAAATATGTTTCTTCTGCAGCGCTCACAGAAAGTGAGTTTGTGTCCCTGTGCATGAGTTGCCAATGTAATTTATTCCAGCAACTTCCCTCCTCTCTCCCAGCAAAATAAGCAATACCATGCTCATGTCCCTGTGCGTGAGCTCTCCTCGGTCTGCTGTTCAGAGTGCAGCAGACATTATTTATGTTCATTAGAGCTTGGGATGAATTGCCAATGCAGAAGAAGTAACGACTAATCTGTGTGGCTTTTCTTCTGCACTCATGGCTGGGTCACTGTGGGAGAGTCCTTGTGCTGGCATGATATTGTGAGTTACTGCTGTGCCCTGAAGTTTGGTTAGGAGGGGCTACAATCTGCAGCATTAGGGCAGCGGGATGAGCTGCAGCCCATAGGCTGCCACTGCACCTCTGCTCCCCAAAGCCCTCTGCCACCTTGCCATCTGGGACGTGAAGTTTTCGGGAGACGACTCAAACACTCCCCAGCTCCAGTCTTCCATGGCTCTTGCAACCCAGAAGTCTTTCCCAGCAGTCGGAGTTTTCACTTTGTGTCCCATGTTTAAACCTAACATCTGCAGAGCAACTCCCATTGGCTTTCTGTGGTTTCTGAAGGGACAAATATTGCTCTAGGGAGGTCAAACAATTCCCACCACCACTTGCTAGATGCTTATTCCCAAGCAGCTTGTTCCCACTTTGCTACTGATTGTGCTGTACGTGTTTAAGTCTCTTAGTTTTAACTTGCAGGATGATGCATGATGTCCTGGTCATTTCAGTTTTTTCTCTGTGTTTTAGTGTATCTTTGCTTGGGGTTATTTTTCTTGTTGGTATTTGGGGTGCATTATTTTCCCCATTCAAGATTCTTTTTCTTTGCCATGGATAAACAGTTCTGCCCTCAAGAGACATGGACCCAGACTCAGCCTTTAACATTGTGCCAGCCTTCTATTTAGAAATGGATGGTTCCTTCCCTATGCTTTTCAAACCCCCAGAAAATTAGTTGGATTTGGAGACACAAGGGCACTCCCTGCCTCTTGGCCAAAAATATGGGAAAAGAATGGTAAACTTTATCCTCAGCCCACACTAGATTTGTGGTCCATATTCTTATGACATGAATGTGACCACAACCCCTAGGTCTGATGTTTTAAAGCTGTTTCTCATCTTTCTTCTTTGTGCCTTGCCTTAGCTCTCAGTGTAGCTCATCAGATGCATTCATCTCTACCTGTTGATTACCAAGAGGGTTTGCAACAACAGCTGGGGAGAAAAGAAGGAAAATAGAGCTGTTAGGCATTTTTCTTCATCTTGTTTGGCTTTTTGAAGGTCTAAAAGCTCAAGGAGGTGCTAGGAGAGTTAGCTTAACTGTGAAAGAGAGCAAAACTAAGAAGCCAAACTTATAATCCTACAGGGATGCTGTTCCCATAATGTGCAGAAATACCTTGTGCAGGTTGTTAGCTGCTGGGGCAGCACTTAGGCATGTGGGATAACCTGATTAGAGAATCAAAGAAAACCCTGCTAGCTTCACAGGCCAAATCCTGCCTTACAGCAACCTGATGTCAAATGGGTGTGAATCAAGGAAGCTTTCCCTTTGGCATCATCTGGTAACACCTTGAAGAGAAGGGCCTGAGCCACGGTTCTAGCAAGGAGAGAAGCTTAAGCAAATACACGCCCAGACAGGGAGGGATCTGGAGTCTGAGACTAATGACTTTGTTTTTCCTTACTGGTACAGACTTGGAAGGATGAAAAGAATAAATTTCTCAGGTCTGATTTGCAGGTTGTATAGAAGGCTTAATCAGGAGTTGGTTAATTTATAATGCTTGTCTTGCTTAGCTGTGAGATTGTCAAACTGTGACTGAGCTGAGATTTGGGAGCAGAAGATGTGTGTTTTCAGAAGGTACGATCCAGTAGGGTGATTGCTGGCTGTCCTGGTCACTGCAAAGTTTCCACCAAAGTTAGTGTTAACGTGTCAGACAAGATGGTTGTACTGATCCCTTGTGGTCTTAAACTCTGTGTCCCCGAAATGTGTGAGTGGGAGTTACACCAGCTCTGGAGTGAGAGCAGTTCCAGGCCGTGCTGTGCAGTGCTAGACCCCTCTGCAGGGTGGATTGCTGCTGCAGGTGCCTGCTCTGGTCACAGTCCTGGGTGGGCTGCAGTAGCAGACATGGGGAACTGCTGAACAGATCAGTCCCCACCACGGAATTCCCAGTCATGTTGGGGGGATCAGTGTTTATCAGAATTCAAAAATCAATCAGAAAAGTTCATGGGAGAAGCATCCACTTGAGGCAAAGTGTAGGGAAGCCAAGCTGTGACTCAGGAAGTCCCAAAACCAGTAATCAGTGGAGGCTGGAAGCAAATCCCAAGGAATTGCTGTGTTTTGCTTACCCTGTTCTCATACTTTGGCCTCTGTTGTTGGCAACTGTTGGAAATGAAGCAAGCAGTGACTTGGTGAGGCAAATGCTCCATACCTGTGTGTGTTCAGAAAGTTTCATGGCAAATGCCTTACGAATGGCACAATGTTCCAGCAGTATCCGCAGGTATCCTGCCTTCCTTCCTTGGCAGAAAAACGCAGAGAACCGCATGGATGCGGACTGAGATGATGTGATCTGCTTATGCAAAGCAAAGTGGTAAATCTGCCAGGTTATTTCTCCATGGAGAAAATTATTGACCTTGCTTTTTCTGGCATACCAGCCACCGTTATAATGATGATGATGGTGACAGCAACCAGACAGAAAGGCCAGCAGTCATTCTTTCCTGCCCATTATTACAAGGTATAAAGCAAAATCCAGCCTGAATTCAATGCTAGTCTGGCTGTGCTCTCCTTATAAATGCGTTCTCATATGGGTTGAAATTCAGGACTTTTCATATCGACCTTTCCAGAAACAATCCTTCTGATCTTCTGATAGGAGCTCATGTATTTCTATGTTTGTACCTTACCAGTGACGTGCAGCCCAGAGATAATGTCTGAGAGCAAATGTGTGAGTGTAGAACCTTCTGAGCTCCTGGGTGATTCATCTTACAATACATTTTGGCTGCACATGTAAGGACTGGATCTTGCCCCTGAGAATACGGGCTCAAAGAAGCAATAACAATGTAGTCAATCAAAGCACTACTTTCCCTGGGAATTTTGTTGCATGAGGAAGCAGAACGTTAGCCTTCCTCTGTTCATCAACAAGATCTGCCTTTCAGCAGCTTTCTATATTTCTGTCCTGTTAGAGTTTTTCCTTTTTTTTCCCCACCTCCTTATTTCTGTCTGTCTAAATAATAATCAATAGTGTAATGATAGATTTTTCTACCTCACCCAAGATGCAAATGCTGGTTAATGACATTGTTTGATAACTTCAGGTGTATTGAACAAGAATAGTAGGTGAAGTTTGCTATTCTAAAGTCCAGTGAAATTACCCAAATCATTGCCACAGATTTATTGTTTGCATCTATGTGGTTTGCACCCTCCATTCATGGCATGTGTCTTTTAAAGTGCTTGCTTTGAAATGGTGAGTTACCCAGCTGGTGTCAGAAGGGCTGGTGTGGCTCACAGACAACCATCTGAAACAAAATTATCTTGGTGTTTCTATAATTAACTGCAAGGGTGAGTGAGGGTTGAAATGAGATGAATCATTCAATGGACCCCACTTGAAAAGTGGGAATTTTTTTGGCTCCAGCACTTTAGGAGCAGGCTAGGATATAAAACCAGTGCAGCAAGGATCATGGCCTTAGAGGTGGCATTTCACAGTCATTATCTCAAACATAGTGGGCCAGAGATAAATGAACCATTTAAGTAATCCTGAACTCCTGTCCTTGCGGATGCTTTCCTTGCAGCCACTGCTTTGTTCTCTCCCCAGACTTAGCAGTATTCTCTGTGGTGAGAGAGGGAGATCAAGATTTTCGTACAAGGCAGATAAAGATATTTTTATGGGATCTGCATTGGCAAAGTAATTAGGGGGTCTCCGTGTAGCCGCAGGAGTTTGCACTTCAGTTTAGCACTGCCCTCTGTGGAACTTGTCTCTAATGAACTTCACTGCAAAAGCTCGCTCAGACTGGGCAGTCCAGAGGCAAAAACCCAGGAGTGTTTGGCTGCATAATTCCTTCCCGTGGTCCTGGCTACAGAAGCTGTTGGGTCTCATAAAACCCACCTGATGAGCCATCTCTATCATTTGTCAGAGCTGCTGAGAGAAGGCTCTGGTTTATGTTCTCACACTGTTCTAAAGGCTTGACCCAGGCCCTGTGCTGTTATCATACTCTCTGATAACTGTTGACTGTACTGCACTTTATCTAGAAGAAATGAAAAGAAGGTACCTAAAGCTTCCAAGCAGACCAGCAGCAGCCTCCAACCCAGCTGACCTTTGTAACTGTCCCGCTGAGATGGTGCTCACATCTGTTGTGTTTTCTTTGCAGAATACACTGGAGCAATGCAGTGTCTGCGCAAAGCCCATCATGGAAAGGATCCTCCGAGCCACTGGGAAGGCTTACCATCCCCACTGCTTCACCTGTGTGATGTGCCATCGCAGCCTGGATGGGATCCCCTTCACTGTGGATGCTGGTGGCAACATCCACTGCATCGAGGATTTCCATAAGTAAGGCCTCAGCTGCTGTCAGTGCTTTGCTTGTTGTCTTTGTGTTTTGCCCCTAAAAATTCTCCTTTTTCAGACTGAGCTTTCAGGAAGTTCTGAACCCTATGCCACTTCCTCCCAAGGCTCTTAAATAGTAGGGAGAGCTTGGCTCCAAGCAAGCACGCTGTGGCATACAAGGTTAATTGGTTAGGGGACCAATTCTGCTTGATCTCTGTTTTTCTTAGAGCTGAATTGAGGGATAATCTCTGTGTCCCTTTGTTTTAAGTGCTCTGCCTTCCCCTTGCCTTTCACTGCACTTAGCATGTGCTTGTTTCTCCTCACGGCCTCTACCTGCACTTTCACATCACCACCTCCCTGCTTCTTCCACTGA
The DNA here is from genome assembly GCA_013397055.1 of Pachycephala philippinensis. Taxonomy (NCBI): domain Eukaryota; kingdom Metazoa; phylum Chordata; class Aves; order Passeriformes; genus Pachycephala; species Pachycephala philippinensis. The sequence goes on from VWZT01000192.1 coordinate 470,060, forward strand.
GCAATTAAGAGAGGTCCTGTCCTCCTGCACTCTGCAGGTGTTTACTTAGCTGCTAGAGGGATCCCAGTGGCCACAGGCTGCTCACAGCTCCTTTTGTTTCTAGTTGCTAATTAGCTTTTTAAAGCTGCTAAAAATACAGCCCCGGTAATAATTTATAGTGAAACTGCTATTTAAAGTAAGTTGAAAGGTATAGTTGCAAGTAATTTCTGTCACTGACACGCTACCACCCCCATCATCACAACTAATCTAGGGAAGACAGGTAGATATAATTAGAGCACAAATGTTTGCCCTGTATGGAAAAGACAGATACATTACACCCCTCAATTAAAAGATGAAATCAATACTGACAAATGTGAGTTTACATCTCAACCATTTACCTCTTAATTTATAAGGGGGTAGACTTAATTAGAGCCTCATGACATCAGTGTGTGGGTCTGAAAGCTCAAAGAAGCTGGCTGACTTGACAGAAAGGGAAGCAGCCACAATTAAGTGGCACGTTAGAATCCAACAGGAGGATGTTCCCTGTAGCTCAGCTAGGCTGGGGTAATTGGCAGCTGCTGTGTTGCTTTGCCTTTCTGTGCCACCAGTTGTGTGTAAGGTAAAATGTGGTCCTGAGCACAGGCCCAACAGGAGTTTCGTGCACCACTCGGGCACCTGAAGGGTTTCCCTCACACACCCTCCACAATTTGGGGAGTGCACCTTCCCAAAGCCCCACAGGCCAAAGGCTCACATGCTTTCAGGGGAAAGAGAGCTGATGTCCCACATTGAAGGCTTTTGGCAGTGACTGCATACGGACCTCAGGGCTCTGAGAGTGGGAAGTGGGAGTCTGTCAATCCAAGGAAGGACAAAAAAATTTTTAAGTGAAGGATTGAGGGGAAGATGATGGGAATAGCACGAGACCCAATGTGACACTCAGAATGTCTTTGGCCAACCACGCATTTTGCAGTACTTTGGCCAGTCCAGTTTCAATTAATTAGGGATGACATGTCCTCCTGATCTGGAGGTTGAGTGTTCTACATCTACATCCACTTGATAACACAACTGTAGCTGATGCTACCCCCTGAGCTCAGGCCCCACAGTAGCAGATCCACATCCCCTGAAATCTGCAGGAATGATCTCAGGATCCTGGGAGATAATATTTGTCTCATAATGAATTACTCACAGTAGCCTGGACAAAGAAATGTTGAAGTATTTTTTAAGTACCACATTTGAGCTAAATGGCACAAGGAAGGGCCTGCATGAAGCAGCACATAATTAATTGCGATCACAGCTCTGGTCATATCATGATCCATTTAAGTTATTTTTCAGAACGCTCGTTATAGGCACTGTTTAATTCATTCTTTCATTAGATCACAGCTACGCAGGCATCTTTCATCTGCTGCCAGTGAAATTAATATTTTTCTTTATTCCTAGTACAGATAGATTTTTTTTTTTTTTTTTCTTTTCTAAGATAGTTAATTCTGAGGTGGTTCATGTGACAGGCTGGGTGGCAGAGTCAATCCTTACTAGGCATTTCAGAAGAGAAGGGCCTTTGATCTCCTTGTGTTCTGATGTTTGCCATAAGCTTTGCCCTCTGTCACTCCACAGCCCCTGACCCTGGCTCTCATTACATGGCAGCAGATTCTGTGGGTGTAAGTTTCCTTTTTTGCGGGCAGAATTTGCAGCCAGGAAACTGGTACCAGTAGGTTTTGAACCAAAACAGCAGATAATGATTCACCACAGGCTAAATGTTCCCAAACCTAGGAGCAGAGGTGGCCGCTTCTCATGGGAGCAAAACCAGAGGTAATACAGAGCATGGGTGAATTATCCAGAAGGGCTTATGGTGGGCAATACAAGGGGAAAAAGAGAGGCCTGTGCTTCTCTTGATCCTTGAACTGACCCTGATTCAAGTCAGTCCCTTCATGCAGTGAGTTATTGTCACTATACAATTGGAACTCAGGCTGACTGGAAGAGAGAGCACTGGAGTCTCTGCACCCAGACCTGTTCCCTTTTAAGCCTGGACAACACCCTGTTGGATAACTGAGTTGGTTTTAGCTAGAAAATGTAGCAAGTCAGAATTGGTCTGATAATTCTTGTCGGAGAGTGAGCACAGCCAGAAATGTGCTTCTGTGTGTGTAAGTGGGTAAGATAGTTTGGAAGTTTAAAGTGGATGGCATAAACCTCAACAAATTAGTGTTAGTGCAAGACAATTCTTTTTACCATTTCTTTTCTGACTTTTAAACTATTTGTTCCAATCTCCAAATTTTAGTAGTTTGATTTTTGTTTTCAAGAGATGTTCTTGAAGCAGATCCTGGTCATCTTTCTAACCTTGGGACTTGCATGGATTTTCTTAGAGGCTGAGGGTTGTGGCAGTGCATAGGTGCCACAATTGATGGTCATTCAACAGGCACTTTAGTTGTTAATTAGGGCAGGCAATATGCTTTGCTTTCTGTCAGAAGTTCTTTCAGTCCTCTCCTAATAAATGCTCTTTAATATCCTACAAGCCTGAAATTGCCTTGTAAGACTAAAGTGCTCCTGCCTGTTTTTTTCCAAGGGGGGAGCTGTGCAGAGCTCCAACCTGTGTTGTGTGTGCACACACAAGTGTGTGTGTGTGTTGGTACAAAATCACACATTTCTGGTCCAGTTAACAAAACCCTTTGCTCCAAGTTTGAGGATGACTGGGACTGTCTCTTCCTTCCTCAGGAAATTTGCCCCGAGGTGTTCTGTGTGTAAGGAGCCCATCATGCCGGCCCCAGGACAAGAGGAGACTGTACGCATTGTTGCCCTGGATCGTGACTTCCATGTGCAGTGCTACCGGTGCGAGGTTGGTATTCCCCTCACGGCAGGGACAGAAAGCAAAGGTTGGCTTAACTTCATCACCACCTCATGTTGCTCACACAACAGGCATACCCTGTTGTAACACTGGCTCTACGATCAAATTACTTCATTGACTTCAGCAAGCAAGGAATTTTTCCTCATTTATATCAGCGCAAATGAGAGGAAAATCAGGTCCCTTGTTTATAACAGGTTCATTAGGAGAGCAAAAGAATGTGACTCAGGCAATTAGGGCTTAATACTTGAGAACTTCATAAATTATAGCCTGGACACAAATGTAGCTCATCTTTATGTTCTTAAAATGAAAGCTAATGCATGTTAGGATTTGAGCAAGATTGTACAGGAAACTCAGCATATGTCTCTGGGTTGAAGAATTTTAATGGACACATAAACATGATCATTCTTGTTTTTTGCAATGCTTTCTGTGCTACTTTTCTTGTTCAATTTCATTACACACTTCATGTAATTTTGATGGCAAGAATCTGAAGACAGAGAATAAAAATCACCTTAAAGCAATTAGCATGTGGGAACAGCTGTGTTAGGGAACCTTCAAAAATTCTTCAGTGCTAGTGTTACTCGTTGGATAATACATCAGCCAGATGGCAGGGTAAGAAAATGAGACCAAATATATTTCTTATTGCAGTTGCAGGTTTTAATAACCTTAATCAGAAAGAAGGATGGACTAAGGTTTAAAGGTCTAGGCTGAAATTTGAGGCATCTGGTTCAATTCTCAGTCTGACCTTGGCTTTCAGGGTACATATCAGCCCATTACTTAGGCCCATTATTTTTTAAGATGCTGGGGCATTCCTACACTAAATTTTGTAGAGCCTAATTCGTCATACATCGTGTCCCCATGCTGGCTGCTGAGATACCCAGGCTTTCACACGCGTGGATCCATCAGCAGTCCTGGGCCAAGCAATTGCTTGATCACACAGTGAGGGATGATTCCCAACTTTCCTAGCAGCTATACTTGGCCATGTAAGTTTAGGGGCTGAGATCTCTGGAGCAGGTTTGGGGGCCTTGTAGGGGGATTTCCATGTGCCTGTCTGACATCCTCCTTTTAGCCACAACCTTTTTGGCAAATTGTGGTACAAACACAGGTGACAGTTCTGGTAAGGGGAGACATGCAGGGACTTTCCTTAGCTGCTACCCCTGGAATGGAGGCTGTAAATTTGTGGCATTAACTCTCCCAAAGGAGATTACCTATAGTCATATATTGGTACCAAACTTTTTCCCAATGATGCTTCTTTTTTATCCTTTTTTGAATTAATAAATGTGTGCTTCAGTTTGATGTTTCTCCAGTGCTAAAGACCTTTGCTTCCTCAGAAATGTGAGGGGAATAATCTCCTTTTATTTTCAATTGGATTAAATTCAGCAGAGAGCTTGGGAACCCATCTTCTCTGCAGCATTGTCTCTTATCAGAAAATGGCTTAATCGTAAAAGACATCACGTACCTCGGCTTCATGCTTTGCGCTGACTCAGGCTGGATCCTGTTACAAGGTGGAGAGTGAGGAGAGAGTTTCTTTGACTAATAGATTCTTTGCTTAATCTTACTCTTTCTTATTTACTTTGCTCTTCCTGTTCCCTTATTTCCTAGGACTGTGGTGGCCTCCTGTCTGAAGGGGACAATCAGGGCTGTTACCCTCTGGACGGGCACATCCTTTGCAAGACCTGCAACTCTGCTCGGATCCAGGCTCTGACTGCCAAGGCCAGCACTGATCTCTGAGTATCAACTGTGACCCTCCCCAGGATGCCCGTTGGGGGATATTGCACAAGCTTTGCATGATTTCTTTCCAGCCTAGGGTCTGAATCTCTGTTATTGAAAAAAAGGAAAAAAAAAAATAAGAAAAAAAAAAGTGAAACTGGAAGGCCTTGGAACAAGAGGGCAGTTTAGGAGGCCATGTTCAGACTGCCCATGACAGGCACCTAATTTACACACAGCTGTTAAGGAGGGCGGTGAGTGAGTCAGAGCAGTTGCTGTATCTGCAGCTGATGGAGTTAAGGGTCATGGCACCTAAGTTACCTGCCTGTAGATGGAGGTCTGAACATGGTCCTAACTATGCTTCTGTGTTTGATTCCTGTTTCTTAAGAAGTACATGAAGGTAGAGAGTGAAAGATGGTTGAGCTAGTTATTTCTCCCAAGTTATTTTGAGAACCTGACCAGCTCTCATTGAAGTCATGGGGAGCTTCCCTTCAACAGGATCTGTGTCACCAGCAGAAGTAGCTGGTGGACACACTGTCCCAGAAGGTGTGAGAGCAGACCCAGCATTAACACAAACAGTGCAACTGCAACTGTACTGCACCTGAGTGTAGGTGTGACCTTGTATCCTTGGGACACAGATTGTTTTTTTCTTAGGCCCCTACTTGTCTCCATTCTCTTCCAGTTCAATAGGGTTTTTTCTTTTACTCGTGAAAGTCTACTTAGCTATTGCATAAATTTATTCAGTAGTGGTGCTTCCAATTCACAATGTATGAGCAATCACAGAAGGATGTGAGCTTGCACACACTGTACACTACACACACACTACACACACACAGTGTGCTTTTGATTTACCAGAAGCATAAGCCAGTCATGTCCATTGAGAAGATCTTTAAGGGATGTGGGGCTGGAAACACATTTCTGAAATCCCAGTGGTTAAAAAAATATAGAAGTGACTACACAGAGCTGCAGTGCAAAGCGATGCTCAAAAAAATCTTACGCCACTCTCTCATACAGCCCATTCTAGTGGGACCATTGGCAGTGTTGGTCTCTGGGTAGACATTCAAGCAATAAAGTCTTGTTCCATCTCCTGTTATTGCAATGGGAGGATTTTCCTTCCACAGTAACAGGGATTGAATAAGGCTTTGTGATGATACACGTTTCTCTGATGTTAACACACATGATCTGTAGTTTTCAATAAAAAAATTCAGATCTTGTTTCAACAACAGCAAAAAAGATCCTCCTAAATACATGTTCAGTTTTCATCCTAAGAAAGCTAAAGAAGGTATTAAGCCCTTCACTATGGCATTCCAGAAAGCAGGCAATTTTTTTCCTCTTCCGTTTTCATCCCAGCCACTTATAACTTGTCTCTGCTGAAATTCATGGCAGTAAAGTGCTGGGCCAGCAGCAGCATTTTCATCCTTAGTCCAGAATTAATATATATGCCAAGGTAAATAAAACCTGGGCACAGATAATCCTTTTTTTCACACGATCGTGGGGTTTGGGGGTTTTTGGGGGTTTTTTAGTTAGGTTAATTAAAAACAAATCAAAAAATTAGAAATCCATGGCATTCTGAGCAGCTGTAATAGTCTTGTTCATGAAACCCATAATAACTAAGGTGCAAATTACATAGTGAGGGAGTAATTTTCATATCACTGAATTGACATTAATATCTTATTTGCAGATGTAATCAAGGCAAATACCTTTCTTTGCACTTAAATTAAGAAGCAGAACTGAAAGAGTTGCAGGCTGATTGACCATATAAGTGGCAAACTGGTACTTTTCAAGACTAAGTTATAAAAACTTTTTTCATGCATCCCACTGAAAAACAATAAGAATGTGGTGCTTTTTTCTCTGTATCAGGCTTCTGTTATAGAGGATAATTATATCCACTAATGCTGAAAAGAAAAATTAGATGAGCAGAACTGATAGGAAACAGGAAAAATTGTGATGTGATACTGCAGCTTCTGCAAATGGTGCATTTCCTTTCAGTTTAGCACTAACCTTTCTGGAAGAGCACTGTGATATTCAGTAGCTTCAGCTGTATGTGGTAAATTCAGATGCAGAAATACCAGTCTGAAACCTCCATTCCTTACATGGTTTATATGTTGGCAAACTTCACCAGTGTCAGGGAAGTTTCCCAAAATTCACAGCTTGAAATGAATCCTTCTTTGTAGAAGGGTGGCATCATTGAGCAAAAGATTTCCTTTACCACCATAAGTAAAGCAGTTTGACTTTTTATACTGGATTTCTACCCTGGCCTGCAAGAATTTTACTGCCTCAGACGTAAACAGAGTTTTTGGCACCCTGGCTCCCACCAGGTTCCACCTGGGCTCCTGCTCCCTGAACCGTGGCATGTAAGGTCCTTCTAAGCTCGCTTCTTGACACGCAGTCTGCACCACCAGCAGTCCAAAAATCCTCGTAAATACTGAGCAAATCTAGTTTGAACTAACCCTACAAAAACAGGGGAGGTCAGTGCTGGGATACAAGCACAAGTGATAATGTGATGCATTTGGGTGCAGAATGAGCCATTCTTCAGGCAGAAAACATAGCTCTGATCTTCCTTGCTCTTGTGAGTGTTAAGTGAAGTGGCTGATGAGACTCTCCTGAATAACACTGGGGTAATTGATGGAAACAAGCTGCTGTGCCTTCCAGCAGAATGTGGCCTAGACTAAGGAGGACTCAAGTTCAGAGCCTTTGGGCCTTTTACAGCCCTGCCACAGGCTGGACTGGAGCAAGTCATATGGCTGCTTGTCTTCTGCCTTCTGCATTAGAGAGCTTCTTTGTAATTCCCAGAGACATTATGGGAATTAAACTAGTCACAGACTAGCCCAAACTATTGATTTCTGGAGCTCTGTTTTCTCTTTCCAGAAAAGTTTGCTGAAATGTAGGCCTGGGATTCCAGCCCATTTCAGTGCATACGGCCAGCCAGGAGATCTAGCTCTGAATCCTCTCTGTTGTGAGAGTGCTGTGGTGAGTTGGGCTGGCATGCAGGGAGGTGAGAGCCAAACTTTTCAAGCATTAAATATTTCATGGATGAAATATGATTGACAAAGATTGAACAGTGTTGATGTTTGAGGTGCTGTGGCTGGTTTCTGGACCTGACACATCTGTACAAAGGTGCTATGATGGGGTTTTTTTCACCCCTAAACACCAAAGCCATCTGCCTGTTGGAAGGAATGAGTGTCCAAAACTCTCTTCTTTATTCTGTGTGGTTTTGTTTTCCAAAATTGCTATAAATATATTTGAAAGATATTGTATATACATCACAGAGGCTCTCATCACCCACATGTATATGGAAATCTCCCCTCTGATGCTTCAGGATTTAATTAGGAAATGCTGGTGGGATTTATCTCAATTGCACTGCAATTAAGAACCACTGGGATATGGCTTCATCACAATATTTATCACATATTTATAATATATCATGTTTATCTGTTCCAAAGAAGGAGTCTTTTTGCCAAAGAGACCTTGCTTTTCTTAAGTTGGACTTCTTAGCCATGACTAAAATTCACATCATCTGTGGCTGTGGTAATGTCCAAACTGTTCTTTTCAGAAAGAATTGGAAGATCACACAAACATTTCTGTTCAAGTCTGCAGTTTCTGCTTCTGCTGCTTTGTCTTTGTCTAGCATTTGTTAGCACGTAGGGCCTGATCCCATGATTTGTGTGGCAAGCCAGGGCCCAGGATCAGGTTCTAATTTAGCAAAATAAAATTTAAGTCCCTGGGGTTTGTTTAAGCACAGACTTAAAGCCATTGCATGGTGTGACATAAGCCATTAATACCAGACTGGTTCTTTATCCTCTGATCATACAGGTTTGATCTGGGTAGGATGTGGGCACAGTCGAATTTCTGTCAATTACCCAGAACACATGAAATGGCTTCTGTGTCACCCTTACGCCAACTGCAGGAGAACGCCAGTGGCTGATCAAATGTAACATTTGGATGACAGGAGGCTGAGTTGTTACAAGATGAGTGCTTTGTGTTGGGTGGCTGTGGCACCTTCCATATGTCACAAGTAGCCCTACAGCCAGATTTGCTGTTTCTTTGAGCAATGGCTTTAAAACTGTCTACTTAAACTTTCTCCAAGAGATTGGGTTGCCTTGGTTACAGCCCAATCCTTAAGCATATCCCCAAGGCTAACACTAGTATTTTGTGAATATGATGGTTTTATTGTCACTTATTTTATTCACTGAACATTGCTTTTAAAAACAGAAAGCCACACTAATTCTTTAGCCTATCAGATAACGCACCTTTAATTTTAGGTTTGGAGTTTTTTTAAATATTTTAATTCTTAGATTTTTATCATGGCTGCAAAACACTTGGGTAATGACTTAACCATAGAGGTGTGGGAGTACCAAAGTGTTTGGTATCACTCTAGATAATAGTGTTCATCCTGATAGCAGGAGCGAGGCTTTCACAAAACACAAGCCTTAAGTTGACTTTCTGCCTATCAGCAAAATGTGCCTGAGAAGAATGAGAAAAAATGTGTCTTAAAAGAAATGGTGGTTGTTAAAGAGAATATGCAACAAGTCTGTCTGAAATCTCTTTGGACCTGTTACAGCCACTGCCTGGCCATGGTTAGTTCAAGCCTGGCTTAGGTTTGATAAATGCTGAGTCCTTTTGATTTTGAGAAAGTCTGGAAGGCAAGGGATAACAGGACCCAAGAGAAGGTTCATGAGAGAAATCGTGTGTCAAGGATCAATATTAGACACCTGGTGCTTGCGCTGAGTGGCTCAGAAAGGGTTTGAGTTGATGACTGGTGTCTGTTGGTGTCTGGTCCCTGCAGCTGGGTCACAATGTTGATTTGCTGTTTGTTCACCAGGCTGGGTGATCAACACCTCATACAGGTTCAGTACTGCAAGTTGGGGCTCTTGGAGAGGGGGTGCTGAACAATCCCACTGTGGTGAAACGCCCACAGGAAAACAGCAGCGATGGTAACTGAGGGTTTGTTGTGGAAGGAGGGCAGGAACTGCTCCATAACCTAAAGGTTAGTAAAATACAAACTAAGAGAGCTGTGAGAACACTATTTCCAGTTAGAGCTAGTTGCAATTTTTACACTAAATTACGTGATATCAGAAGAGCCTATTTTTTTTAACGAGAAATTCTCTCTTTTTGCAATGTTACCCACTACATTTTTTGGAGGGTTTTTTTGCCGTTATGATTAAAATCATCCTGAATTTTTATCTAAATAAGTTTCAGAATTGTTAACAAATATTTTTATTTCTCAGAGACCCATGTCTTCTTTCACAGTTTTTTGTAGTTCTCGGGTTTTTTCTGCTCGTAAATTAAAGTTTCTGTGACAATTTTGAAAACCTCTTTGGATAAAAATTCTACTTAAAACCAAGTGTTTGTTCTTGGGAAATGGTTTAATATTGGACCTGGTGAAATAAAAAAAAAGCTTTGAAACTTTTCACAAGATGTTTTTTCCCTATTTTTAACTAGTTTTGCTAATTTTGAAGTCACTGTTTCCTTTGTTAGAACAATCCAAGTAACGTGACTCTTAAAATAACAGTGTTACTTCTGTTGGATTCATTTTCTTATCCGTCTTAGAGCCATGGAGTGGCTGGCTATAGGGACTGCCAGTGTCTTTTTCTGTGGCAATTGCAATTTTCTTCTTTGTTTTTGTCTTGGGGTCTTTTTCTGTTTGGTTTTTTCCCCTGAAATTACTGAAGAATATAAGCACATTATGGCAACTGCCATGAAGATCAAGATATACTGATTGAACTTCATCTCCTTTCTGGGCTTGGGAATGGCATTTTTCCTTAAACATTTCTAGAAATATTGCCTGTCTTCCTCAGCATTTCAAGTTTGAATTTGCAACAGTTGGTTGCCCAACTGACATTTGGAGCCTGCGAGAGAACAGACTTTACACCTGTGAAACTATAACATTCTTCCAGCATCTAAAAATCTAAGAGAAAAAGCATAACCTCAGTAGGTTTCCTGGTGGACATTGAGGAACAGCTCGTACTTTAGCCTGGAAATTTTCTGCTGTGGTCTGAAAAAAACTTGAGTTCCACCCTTGCAGAGCAGTCTGGCATACACATGCACACGTCAGGTGTTTGTGGGGCTATAACTGAGTAGAAATACAGGCAGTATTGACTATTGCTACTTATACCCCACTGGCCTTTATTCCTGACTCCGTGTCCCTAGTCTCTTTGGCTTCATGTAATGTGTGGAAGCACAGGGTTTATCACGGGTAGCAAGAGCATCCAGTTAAAACTTTTTCTTTTTTTTTAAGTTTTGCTATTTGCCCAGTATTCTTATCCTACCTAAGTATTTTAGAAACTGAGGAAGGAAACAGAAACCCCAGATGATGGCATTACCTTTCCATTTCCAGGGGTTAGAGTCCCTCCCCAGGAACATCACACTTGGGGTGTCTCTGCTTTCCTGCCTCTGCCTCCCCTTGCCCACAGCCTCTCTCTTACTGGCTTTTTCCATGTCCTCAACATGCACTCATCTTTGAAGTGAAGATGGTTTCTTACTTACTTCACCGAGGTATTGTGAGTCTTAGCTAGTAGCTGGAAAAACTTGTTCAGATCTTTAATCAAGTAGTTTTGTGCGTCCTTAGTATCAGTGGCCTGCCATATGGATATCAAAGAAAATTGTTATAATTATTGCTTTTAAAATGATTATGAAATTGTGCCTTACTTTTTCAGTCATATTTAACCATGTAATTTAGAACCACATGATTGCAGGGATTTACCATGAAGAAATATGTTTGAAGGATAGTTTGTTTTTTAAATATTTTTTTCTCAAAAAATGATTTTATTAGCTTTTCCTCTTCTATTTTTTTTCCTCCAGTTTTATCCCTTTAATATGTTTGTGTAAAAGGGCAGCCAGAATTTGCATTTGTGAGAGACAGAAGATTTTATTTGGTCTTGTATGCAGAGCTTTCATTTTCTTTTATGTTCCTTCAGGAAAATTCCTCTCTCCCCAATTACTCATACTGAGATGTCTTTAAATGCAGGCTGACCAGTAAGGGTTTTTTGTTGTTGTTTAATTTAGTGTGTGGTTTGCTTTGTGGTTGAGGTTTCTCTTTTAATTAACCAGATATCGGGTGCTGGGGAGGCATTGCACATTAATGCAGAACGCTAATGCTAATTTTCACAGAAAAGACAAAATTAGAGTCTTTCCCTGTTTCCAGTGCAGTTTTGTTACTGCTCTGTGTACAACACTAATATTAAGCCAGACTGTAAAGGCTAAATACTCAGAGTGACCTACTTCCATTCACCAGCAAGAATCCTTTGTCAGCTGACTCCTGTTTGTTTGTTCATTTTTAAATGTCGGATTACAGAACGAGCATCTCCTAAAGATGAAAGAAAACAGTGTTTTCATGTGCAGGAAATTTGGGGTTGCAGTAACAGAACATTTTCTTTGTGAATTTGGATGTCATGGTGTTTTAAGCTCCTGCCTGGAGCCTAAATCAATTTGGCCTCTCATCCAGTTCATCTAACTGGTGCTCCTAAAAGGCTGCAGCCCTGAAAAAGCTCATGCAGCATTTTTGGCTGCCTTCCCTTGCTCCCATTTGGTACATATTTGCACAATTTAACTGAGCTTTTCTTTCTGCTGAAGGTCAGATGCAAGCGATACGAAACACTAAACTTTATAAACAAGCAAAGCCATTTCAACCACAGCATTTTGGACTAGAATGGATTTTTAGGTGGCGCACTGTCTGCTGGCCTTTGGAGAGGGGATCCTGAGACTACATTGGACTGGAACAGGATGCAAAGCCACAAGCCTTGTTTTTTTTAATAAACTACTTACTGTAATCCAGCTACACAGTTTCAGCCTCACACTTCAGAAGAAGCTTCCAGTAGCTATGCACGTACAGGCACTTTCTCTCTTGCAGAAAGTGAAACTTTCCCAACCAGAGTAAATTTAACCTATTGCATAAGATGCTGGAAGTTGCTTGGGTTTTTATTTTCCTTGGGATTCTCACTGTAACCTCTGTGTGCAGAGGATGAATAGCTTTTCTTTTTCCCCTCTTTTTTTTTTTTTCTGACAAGATTAGATGTTGCATATTGATGAGCTAGCATTTCAAAGGTCCGTGGGGCTTTGGAACATATTAAGAATCTCTGAAGTTTAATATTCACCATGTTTTAAATATTCAGAAGGAAAAATCTGCATAAAATGGCTTTTGATAAATACGTTCTAGGGATTCTTTCTATCTTACACAAGCGTTGTGGGGATTGTGGCTGTGCCAGTTTTGTTCCAAAGTGTCTTTTGTTTCAGTGTTTTCAGGACCATCTTGGTCCCATTTGTATGCCCAGTACCAGCCTGAAGTCTGTTATGGTTTCTACTGGGGCCGTACAGCAGGCAGGTGGATGTGACCAAGAAAAAGGCTCAGCTGAGCATTGCAACTCCTGAATATCTGCTTGGGGGCTCCCTCCTTATGACAGCTGGGGACATCCAGCCCTTTTCTGTGCCTGCTTCTTGTGATGAGGTTGGGATCAGTCCAGTGGCCAGGCCCGGATGAGATCTTTCTTCAAAGGTGCTCCACACCACTGGGGTTTTGAGATTGGAAAGGACAATATCCTGGGTGCAGGAGCAAAGCAGTGTCATTCAATGCATCTCAGATCTCCCAGGGCAGTCTCCCCTTCTTTGGAAGTCTCTTTGGTGAGAATCTCAGCAGTAAAAGAAGTGCCTTTAGGAGAAATCCTCCCTTAGGGATGCTCCATTTCTCATGCTCTTGAAAATCTGATTCAAGCTTTAGATGAGGAGGATGGTTGTGGGCTGCAAAGATGCAGCTGTTTTGCTGTGTGATCAACACATTGCCTTCCCTCCATGTCCCATGGTACATCCCAGGGTGTTGCAGGACAGTGCTTTGGCCCTGCTCACACCCAGCCTTGGCTTTGTCACACCAGTCCCTGTTGAATCAGTGCCTGGTGTTTGTTCTCAGGACCGCTCTGGCTCGGGCCAAGGGTACCTCGTGCCTCTATGCAAAAGGTGGTGCTTTCAGGTTTTACCTTACAAATAATGCAGCCCTTTCAAACTCACCTTTCTCCTCTCATGTATTCTTGACAGAAGTAGGATTTTAAATATTTCATTGCATTCTTCTTTCTTCTTCCTTTTTGCCAGATGTCTTGAAAACATTGTCAGATTACGATCTGGGGGGGATCAGGATCAGTTTCCTTTCCTTCTTGATTGCATGGTGTAGGTTTGCAATGAGGGTTTTGTCCTTTTTTTTTTTTTTTTTTGTTAGTCTTGCAGAACAGATGCCTTCATTTTATGCAGAGAAAGATTGTCTATGATTAGAGCTAATCCAGGATGGCAGGATTGGACCCCCACAGTGAAAGCTAGAAAAGTGATTGCAAAAGTATTCTGTTTCTCCTTTATTAATTGCACAGGAAGTTTCCACCAAAGGCTCCTGTAGCCCAACTGGCCTATGTAATAAGTAGCAGGGCCTGTAATTACAGTCTGTCTTCTGATCCTATCTGTGCTCTGACTTTCTAGGCACTGCAGTTCTATTTACATCTGGACCTTTGTCACCTTTTTAAATTTTTGATTGGTCACTAAGGGAAGGAGAGCACGAGCCGTGAGCCCTGTAAGGTGCAGCAAGTATGAATGAGGGAGTCCTGCTCCCTCTCAGGTATCCACCTGATTTGGGACACAGAACAGAGCACGAGCAACAGGAGGATTTTACCAGCCATGCGGCAGACGAAGTGGGCTGCCTGCCAACTAGGTATCTTTCAAGACCTCAGAGTTCTTTGTAGGACTGGAAATTTGAACCTTTTACAGGTCTTAGCTAGTGTACTCTCCTGTGAGGGAGTTCATCAGCATTTCTTTGCTCAGAGCGGTTCCTACAGGATTTGACCTTTTTCCTCTGTAAGAGTCAAGGTTTTATGGCTGCAAAGAGATCCTTCCCCATATGGCATGAGGAGGAAGATGGCTTTTGGCATCGTGCAGAGAAGCTGTGTTACAAATCCTGCTATCAATGTGTAAAGCAAGAGTAACTTGAGTGGGAGGGGGAAGGCAGTGATTTACACATGGTTCGGTACCAAGTTCACCAGCTCTGAGCTTGCTGGTGAGCTTCACACCGGCAAGCACAGCCTCAAGCAGATGAGCTCACAGGGGTGTCGGTTCTGAGACCTGCAGGTAAATAACGGGCTCGTTGTGGGAGTGTTTGGTGCTGGTCATTTTGGCAGTAATCTGTTGTCTCTCTGGAAACATGCACTAAACTTTGGGTAAAGCTACAGAATGGTGCCCCCCCAGTATTTTTCCTCAAGGCAGACTCCCAGTGCTATGTTTGATGAAGGGGAATGAAAGCCATTAGGCAAATACTGTACTCTGCAAAAAAACCCATTAACAATCTACTACGGATACTTTTAATGTCCATTAAACTGTTACACAAATTGTCCGTTTTCTACAGCTTGCACTGTTATTTCATTATTTTTAACCTGACTTCGGTTTAAAAAATACCCCTCAATTATTTTTTAATTTTTTGTAACTCTGCTTCTAAGAAAGTTGATGCTTTAAAGGAAAAAAAAAAGAAAACCTTAGTTTCAAACATGGGTTTTTCAGGCTTCTAAATTAATAATTTCTACACCTGACCCAGTTCCTGCAGCTGCCAAAAAAGAAAAGAGAAAGCTATTTAAATTTCTCATAGAACCATTTATCTCTTAAAATATGCCAAGGCAATTTGAGGTGGGGGTGGAGACTCAGCTATTTATCTCAGCAGCTTGATTTTTCTCTTTATGTTTCTAACTGTCAGGGGGAAAAAACCGGTAGGAAGCTATTCTTGGGCTATTATTGATGTATTGTGTTGCCATTATGCAGGATGTCTGCTTTGCTATATACGGAAGGACATTAATAATAGCCATCTCCCCTGCCCCCACCCTCGGTTCCTCTTTGGGAAGATATGGTTTAACTGGAGCATCTGCTGTGTTCAAATTGCTGCTCCTTCCTCCCCTTCCCCCAGTTCATTCCCAAACTAGTTTTAGGAACCAGGGCTAAGGGAATAAGGAGACATTATTTTTGCCATTTTTCTGCCTACTTCTGTGGTTGCTCCAGGCAAATCATTTCCACGCCCTGTACCTGTCTGCCCTTTTCCTTCCCATGTACTGCCCCTGCTTTCATTTTAAGTTCATCAGTGCAAAGAAAAACCTTTTCTTGCTGTCTTTTTCTCACAAAGGCTGGCTGGCAGAACAGGCTCAGCAACAGACCTCTGATTTGTTATTACCCAGCATTTCATATCCACAAACATCGGTTTCATTATTTCCAATTAGTAGGAAAATGCATTCACATTCCCATCCCTCCTACCCCAGGTTTAAAACATTGTTATGAGACTTTAAAGGGTCTGTCTGCTTGTTTAAAGACTCGGATGCTTGTTTTATTTTTGGAAGCAGAGTGTACAGTGAACAGGAATAGTTTGATGTTTAAAAAATAGCCCCAGTTCAGCATTCCCCTGAAGTGCGGGAAGTCCTGTCTCCGCAGGACTGTGCCAGCAGCGTGACAGCCCAGAGAGCAAAGCCAGCTTGAATAGGAAAAAGAACTGGCCTGCCCCATTTCATCTGTGAGAAGAGAGAGGTGAAAATAATAAACGTGGCAAGAAAATAAAGGCCAGGATTGCTCTGATTTTTTATTTTAATGGCTGTTCCTATGTCTCCTGCTGATTTTGTTCCATAGTAGCTTTGCTTATTCAGCATTTTTGGTAATCGGGACCATGTGCTTTTTCATGGTATCATTATTTTTCATTTGTTGAGTCGTAGTCTTGCCCTGGTCCCCATAGGATATGGAGCCGCTTTGGTCTGGGCACTGAATGAAGACAGTTAGGAGCTCTCTCTAGGAGAGCTTACCTAAAATTTGGAACCAAAAATTGCAATCAGAATAGTTTCCAGTTCCAATATAGAGAGGTTTTCAAAACTGGAACTCTACATGGGAGGAATGCCTTCACTGGGGAAAATGCTTAGATTTCAAAATGAAAGTGTAGCCATTCAGTGTAGTTTCTTGTTGCTCTTATAATCTTCCTTAGTGGTGGCCAAGGAGAAAAATGACACCTTCTGTTCCCTAAACTAAGGCAGAGCCCAGCATCTCCTCTGCAAACATTTCCTCCAGCTCCAGCTGTCCACACTGCTGCAGCATGGGAGTGAGGAAGGCCTGCTAAGGGAGCAAGGTCAGCCTCATCCTCTCCACAGCCAGCACCACTCCCCATGGTGAGTCTGGTCCAGCCTAGGGCTTGATCCTGCCTTCCTAGTGCGAGCATTTCGCCAGAATCAGCTGTTTTCCCTCTGCCATTAGCTATGGGATTGTGTGCAATGATGAGGATTTGCAGGGAGGGAGGAGAAGATCCTGTTCCAATTAGGCTGCCTTTGTGTTAATGTTTCATTCAGGGCTGCATGAGATAAGAGCAGTTTGCACTGAAATGCACAGCCGGAGGTTGTAGTTTGCGTTTCAACTGTGTTGAGATGGTACCCATTGAAAATACGGAACTGGGGCGCTTTTTTGCATCTGCCAGTGCTTTACTGACAGCTCTGTGTGGGCTGGAAACCCATTTCAGTTTGGCAAATGGACATTTTGTGCCTTGTCCCCCAAGTCTGATCTAGTTCTTTGCTTTATCCACCTAAAAAGCAGTATTTCTAATGTGCCTAAGTAGCTAAGCTCCTGACAAGCATCTCAGCAGAACAACCAGCAAGGTGACAAGTAGGCTATTGACAGAGCTGCCTTTACAAAAAGTGTATTCCACTTTCTTCACTGTGTGCCTTTTCAGAGACCTGCCATGATGCTCTTTTATGGGCAGCAGAGAAACAGTCCTAGTGCTGAGCAGGGATGGGACCTAGGAGGGTGATAGAGAAAAGAAGCAAGAGGCTCATGTTGAGCATCTGTTCTACGTGGGGATGGGGCTTATCCCATCAGTACAGCTTGTCTTGTTTTACACACCCTGTTGTCTGGTGGACAACTGTTCTGTAGCAGGGGTACTTGGGTGTATCTCCTCAAACATCTCTTCCTGATCAGAACTCCAGAGTCATTCATAATCTGAAGATTTTATTCCCTTAATATTGTCTCTTACAAAATCTTCATCACTCATTTTTTATCTAATGCTAGAAGAGAAAATCTGAAGGTGAACCAAAGTTTGATTGGTGCTATTGTATTAAAAAGACTGAGATGCTCTCATTTTCAATCCTCAAAATCATGTTTTAGCAAACTTTTCCCTGCTGTCATCAGACAGGAAATGCAAGGTGTATTGGAAATGCAGTAAAGGGAAAGATTTGATGTTTTGATGCTCCGTACTGCACCACTGTGACCTCCTCTGTTGTCCCTCTGGAGAATGAGAACTGAGTATTGGTAGAGGTATGGGCAGAGCAAAGTAGTGCCTGGACTTTCTCTGATAGTCTTGCTAGAAATGATCTGCCTTGGTGAGACATCAACTTCCTTAATGGTCCTATACTTTCCCATGCCACAGCTTGTGTTTTGGACAGTCAGAGAGACTGGAGAGCAGCCTCCAGTGCCTTCCCTCCAGTTAGTGAAATGAGAGACCTCGAGTACTAATTCTGCTGTTTTAGTAAAGACACTTTCCAGCACAGAACAAACAGCAGAGGTTTGTTGTGTTTCAGAGCCCAATCTCTCACGCTGGCTTTACCTGTGGGCCGATACAAGGGGGTCTGAACCACACATCCAGAAGGATTCCTCTTGGCTACATGCCCCATGGTGAACCCCCTAAAGGCTGGGAGAATGATTCAGCTCTTTCAGACTGCAAGGAGGAAGTGCCCCCAGGAATGTATTTGTCCTACGTAGCTGCTATGCTTTGGCCTGTCCCTGCCAGCTGCAGACCTGTCTGCTCGAGGGTTCTCCAGGGATGATCTGTACTGGATGTGCAGTAATTCACAGTGGTTTGAGGTGTTGTTTCAGCTTCACCATAGTTGTTGGTTTAGCCCTTGAGATGGAGAAGGTTTTGCGTTGTTGCCTTTGTTGCAGTTGGAGGGAGTGTGACTGGCCACGCTCCTCCTTGTCCAGTGTCAGCAGACAGAGGCTCTCAGTGGTATGGGAAGCATCTTCCTTTTAAATGTGAATCACTAGCCTAGGGATCTGGGCAAGGGGGGGCACAAGGAAGCATTCCCTGTGTGAGGAATGCTTCTGCTGCACACTCAGTGCCCTCGGATCCTAATGAAGTAACATTACTTGAGCTTTTAGGACTGGTCTCCTATCTGTCAGAGCTTGGGGGTACCAGGGTTTTACTCCTTGCTGAGCAAAAGCACTACCCAAGTCTGTGAGGGGCCCAATCCTGCTGCCATTGGAATTTTCCCGATTCCTGTGAATTGCTGAGTGCACCTCCTGTGAGCTGCTGAGTAGCCTCCCTTGTCACTGAACCCATCAGGCCACTTGTCTCCCTCACTGGCTACTTCCATAGGGCTGTGAGGGCACTCAGGAAATGCAATCAGCACCTTACAGGATCGATCTGCTAGGCAATAAATGAAGTTTTTTCTCTGGTAACTTGTGTGCATGAATTGAAAATCATTTATTCCAATTTGTTCTGAGGACAGATGCAGCATATACACATTTTCTATATTTATAAATATATATAGATATATATATTTTGTTCTCAGCTAGTTACCTCTTCTAAACTGCAATTTTCAGAGCAACCGGCGTATATTTTTTATTCAACACGTAAAATGACTTTTTACAGTAAGAGAATGAAAGCTGTTCTAAGCATGTGTTTTCTGTATTTTTATTATGCATTATCCAATTATATTGAGATGTATTTTCCTCTTTGCTCTGCTCTTTCAGTTGTTATCCTTTTTATCAGTTATGCTTTTCAAATGTTTTGTAAGGGAAAATAAATATGCAAAATCGCCAGATGCCTTTTTTCTTTGCAGAAGAAGTATCACAAATGCTTTTTTATTACATTTACCAATCCAATAAACTTCTTATAAATTTCATTTTTGTTTGCTAGCGTGTGAAATTATTTTTTCAAGTCGAATGGTATTTACTTTCTCCCAACCTCCACCTGCAATTATGCTTCATATCCTCCACCTTTTTCTCTTTTAGGTTCAAAATTCCATTGTGTGACTCCTCAGCGTACCTAATTTAAGAGCCTGTTTCACTGTTGGGTAAAGATGCCAGAAATGTGTCCCAAGAGAGGTTTCCCCCTGTTGTACTGGCCATCTCTTGTTCCTAAAAATATGTGCCTTTGCAGTGGAGAGCACTCAATTCCTAAACCGTGCAGTAATCTGCAGAGGGGTCCACAACTGTTCTCAGATTTGGGTTGTGATGGGGTGACAGCAGAGCCAGGCACCGTGCTCTGCAGCTGGATGGAGGAACATTATTCCAACTGCCATGGGGAGAGGAGAAAGAAGTGTGGTTAGCAAAGCCTGTCTCTTCCAGAAACTTGTTTCTAGGCTATCATTGCAGTAAATAATCAGGATTGTTCCCATCTGCTTAAAAAATATCACTGATCAGCACACAGCCTGACCTCCACCTCTTCAGCCAGAGAACCTGGTGCAGCACTGAACGCTCTCTCTGACAGAAATGCTTCATGTGGTGGGGAATCCAGTCTATCCCGGTAAGCTTTTCCAAAAATACATGCTGAATATCTGCACCCTGCTTATACCCTTTCTATCCTTGGACCTTTTTATAAAAGCCCTTTCCTCTCAGAAATCTCCTGCACAGAGCTGCACAGACCGTCTTCAGGGTGGGATTCATTTCCGTGAACTTTAGCAGCCTGGAAGACAGCTTTGTTGTCTAAGGTGGCCCTCCAGTCAGTGCAGAAGGTATGTCATCTTTTCTTTAGGTAAGCATCTGAGACAGGTTTGTTTTGTGCCTTTAAGGGTTAAATGAGATGAATAGTGTCTTCCCTGTCAGCAGAAGTGGTTATCTTAAAACAGTTTTTGAGAGCTGTAGAAAGATCCCAAGGCACACAGAACAGCTAAACCCATTCCCTCCGTGTCACTCCCAAGAAAATTTTGTCTAGTGTGACCTTGAAGATTCCATCTGCAGATGGAGATCCCACAACCTCCCCTGGCACTCCTCCCTATAGCAGTGTTGTCTTCACCCTTGGACAATCTTTCCTACTGTCCAGACTAAATATTCTTGCCTGTAAATTAAATCCCATCCTTACTTTTCCACCACCAGGGAAAATGAAGGACTTCTTTAGTAGGTTATGTATTGTCAGGGGATGCTTTGTTAGCCATGGAAGGAGGCGCAGGCAGCAGCCTCACTCCAGCTCCTCCTCCCCTTCCCCAGGGGACTTTGGGAAGGGCCTGTGTTCTCCCTCAGGAAAGGACAAACTGCAGCTTGTTCCTACAGGACACGGGAGTCTGACAGGCTTTGTCTTGGCAGTAAAGGGAGTGGGATGGTGTGGGCTTTCAAGTCTATTCAACCTGCTATATAGTTTTCCAAATTCGATATTATTACTTCCTTTATAGCACAAGGTACTTTTTCCTAAACTTGTTACAATGGAAAAGTTCCAGGGATACGTTGTTTGCACGCAAATCAAAATGCATTAGCAGGCCAGGGGCCAGAGGCGAGGGCCAAGGGTGGGGGAGCTATTAATTCCAGAGTTTGGCACTGCTTTTCTTGCAATCAAAGGCTACCAGAATCCTTTGAAGACAGCGAAAGCTTTGGGAGTGAAGTGTATCTAAATCCAGGTGCCAGTGGGGGCCATCCCAGGGCTGAGGGAGGGATGGAGGCAAAGTTGACTATTTGGCTCTGTTGGTGATGTCCCTGCTCAATGAAGAAGCAGTCGTACCCCTGTGTTCTCCTGGTGCAGTGGCCATCTCCAGCTGTGGCTGCTGGAGATTTAACCAGCTGGCTTTGAACACAGGTGAGTCTGGGATGTTTATCTTTATGTTTATCTAGGCTAACCTCCTGTATGACTTCTCTGTCAAAAAAGGAGTTTTATTTTCCTTTCTAGTCAATTTTGAGATTTCAGGGGTTTCATGAGCTTCTTCAGGGGTTTTTAAAGCTGGAAAGAAACCTGGAAGGCTGACAAATCTGTCCCCAGGGCTGGTCTTAGCCAGCACTATTGGTGTTCTGGGAAGGTTTGGAATAATAGTTTGGAAGGGAAGAGCCCAATGCAAGAGAGCAGTAGGGCTTCCTCTGCAAGAGATGGACACTTCCAAAGGGCCATTCCTCCAACTTATCTCTGGCAGCTTCTTTGTGGCAGGGTGAACTGCCTTCTGGAGAGGTCTCTCTCATGCCATTAACTGTCAAGGGACTCTGAAAGATTAGACCAGACCTTTTAGATGACTGAAACTGGAGAAGATGAATGGACACAGTGAGTGGGCCCTTTCAGTTCTCCATTCCCCGCAAAAATGCAAGTGTCTGCATCACATGGCACCACCACGGCTGCAAAAACAAGCGGGGAAAAGGGGGAGGAGGAGTTTGGGTGGGGCTGTCAGGGGAATTGCTGCTGCTGTCAGTGTCACCTGTCACAACGTGCCAGGGCCGTGCCAGATGGAGTGCCACTACTCTGGTGACACAAAGGAGTTCCTTTCCCCTGGGAGCTCTCTGCCTCTGCTCTGCCTGACCAGGCAGTCCTGGTAATGGTGAGTCAAAGGGGGTGAAGCCTACACTTCTTTTGCTGCTGAGAGTTTTTGGGGACAATGTTTTATTGATACTGAACCCACTTAAAATACACAAGGTCAGCCCTGGAGCAGAACAGAGATGTAGCTGCTGCTTTCCAAGTTTTAACCACCTCCAGTGCGGTGTCACCAGGAGTTACACATGACACTGTTTTCCACAAGGTAAGGAAAAATAAATAAGCCCAAATCATTGCATAGCAGAATGGTCTGCTTTTTTATCTTGCCATATTGTTGATGTTGGACTGAATGTACTGTCTTAAAGTATAAATATAAAGACGCTGCTAAATCATCACTATTTCAGCAACTAATTAAGGGGTAATGCTCGTGGTGCAGCCGTATATGAGGCAATAAACAGCTTTGGTGGCTGATTAAACGCTGGCACCGAGGCATTTAATTACAGCAAAAGCCAATTACCATGTGCATATTCCGACACCACGGACATTACTCCTGTTCTGTGGCAGAACAAGGAAAGGCAATAAACCATGCTATAGAGACACATAGCACAGGAGCCTCTAGCTTTGCCAAAACTGCCACCCGTCCTCTCCAGTGGCTCTGAGATGAGGGCTCCATCTCCATATGGAAGGCTCAAAACGAAGTCCCAGAGTAAAAATGTTTTGTAATTTACAGGACTCATTTGAGATCTAGAAACAGAACCAAATATTGCACATCATCCCTGCACAAAGGCACATTTGACCATTTGTAGAACATAATATTCGCACGCTCAGGTAACAGGTGCATTTAAAGCCTCACCTGAGCATATTTACCATCAATGGGCAAGTCAGTTGGCACTGAAGGAAGAGGTTATGTGTAGCCTTTTCTTCCTTCAGTTATTGCATTGCAGAAAGCATAATCAGTTGCAAAACACCCCATGCCATTCTTCAGTTAATTGATTTAAAAGCTGGAGTCTGATTTTCACAGGCTTTCATCTCTTGAACCATCCATTTGACTTAACCAGCTCAGCACCTCTTCAAATTAAGCCCTCACTCTCTTTAACCAGTAGTGAATTCTTCCTTTTAAAGGAGTTTCCTAGAGAAATTCTCTCTTAGAAAATCCTTGGCACGAAACCTTAGCCAGCCTTGGCATGCAAACCTGCCTCACGCTGGCATTAACAAGCCTCTTATTTAAATGTTGATGAGCTCTTTGCTGCCAGTTAGCAACGGGAAATGCAGTCTGTGTGTTAAACGAGAGCTGGGAATGACTTCCAAATACCAAAATGTTTGTTAAACTCGCAGCCCACCTCTTCCCTCCTTGGGAGTGGGAAGCTTCCCAGCAAATTGGCCCCATTTTGCACAGAAACTGCCAGGCAGGATCAGACCACGCATCCCTCTGGTTCTGTGGCCCACGTGGGACCGCTGCCAGGAGCACGGCTTCCCAGGGCACCCTGTGTACCCCTGGTGTGGCCATCTGCCCCAGGGGACCCTTCTGTGACCCCATTAATTAGGCATATTCTCACACAGTGAAGATGGGCTCCCCCTGCCATCGTGTTCATTTGGGGTTATGTGATGGCTTTTAGCCTCTCTCGATACACAGGGGCCTGGTGGCTGTTCCTGTACTGAGAGCTGATGAACTGCACCCCCAAATCTTTCTGAACCCCCTTGGTTCTCTGCAGGGCTTTATAGAAATGCATTCCACAAGCTGATTGTGATATTACGTTTATTGATGTATCACTTTAGCTAGACAGACACCCCCTAAAATTCAGCCAGAGACTCCGAGGGCAAGTTCTGTTTTCTTGCCATTCCATGGAGACCAAACGCCTTGTTGCCTCTAAGTGAGGAATATCATATATGGTGGTGGCTCTTCTGTCCTTCTGGGACTCTTCCCTTTCATGGTGAGTCAAAGGATGAGATTCAAACCCTGAATGCCAGGCAAGGGAGTCTCCTGTATCCTTGTGTTACCTTTGCTGCCTTCTGAAATCAACATGTTTCCCAGCCAGGGAACGTGTAAATTCTTTTGGCTACCACTCACTTTTGGATGAATCCCAACTGTGCTTATATACAATGGTCGGTTTCCTCGGTGTGTGAATGAACCAGAAAGGCTTTGTCTGCTCTAGATGGGTGCTTTCAATCCCATTTATGGCACATTATATCAGCCTGAAATAGCATCTGTGAGGTCCTTCAGCTGAACCACCGTCAGATTTACAGCTACCGCAGAGGAGTTAGCAGGCTGGCTCCAGAGAGCTATGAGCAGTAACCATACTCTCCTGAAATATTTGCTTTCTCTGCAAAGCTGACCTGAGGAAGAATCTGTTGTTCATTTGAAGATCTCAGTTTGTTCATTTATTCAGAGAACATCTTCACTTCAGAATGTGAAGAGATGAGCTTCAGAGCTGAGAGCCAAAGACATGGTTCTTGTCATCGAAGAGCTGGTGACAGCTGCACAGACAGGGAGCTTCCCATGCTACATCCACACATCTGCAAGGTAAAACATGGGGATCTGGAGTTTTTTGTTCACCATGGGACGGGCAAGGCAGTTCAATTATGCACCGTCTTCCTCTCAAACCTCTGCCCAGAGTATGCCCAGGACCTCATCTGAAACTCAGGAAAGAGAACAGCAAATGCGTGCACTGACAAGTTCTCAGTGCTTCGTTTTTCTGCTGCTTTGAAGAGCGCTTGAAGCACCTTGGCAAGGCTGCAACAGAAGGGCCAAGATAGGATGCACCAAAAATCCTCCTCAGGAGCCTACTCCTGGGTCACTTCCAGTCTGTTGCTTACCTGTGCTCTAATGCAGGCTGAACTGAGGAGTTATCCCAACCACTGCCCTCACTGCAAACATCTGGGGAGTGGCTGGTTGTTGTCAGTCACCCTGGGGAAGTTCAGCTGAGACTGGGGAGGTTTTGCTTGATGCTCTGCAGACATGGCCAGTGACAGCCCATGCTTCAGATACTCCCTGTCCAAGCAGGCAGGACACACCAACAGCGGGCAATGCTGCCAGCTCATGCTGCCAGAGCCCTGTGTTTTTGTGAAATTCTTGGCTTTCATTTAAAATAATAATAATCATAATAAAAAAATCTGACCTGCTCAGTTGGAAATATGATCCATAAAGAGTCAGAAACCACAAGGCCACTCAAAAAGGCACATAATTCATATGTATATACTTATAGCTCTTGATTTTTAAGCCAAAATCATGGTGTTTGGAGGCCCAGCTCAAGACTTATGAATTCCTAGAGGCTGACAGTACCAAGTGGGGAAAGGGCAAAATTAGCACATGGTAAAAAAAAAAGAGTTGCCAAAGGTATGAGGGCAGGTCAGTGGGAGAGCCAGGCCTCCTGCCTCCTCCTCGCCCCATGGACCAGCCACACCTCCTGGCCTCCGGCCCCAGAGGAAATTAAGAGTCCTTAAAACAGTCAAGACTATTTTAGTCTTGTGTTTCCATCTTCCTTTTGATGCTCTTATTTTCAGCAACACATAGATCTTGCAGCATCCTGCTGCTCCCCATAGGATGTTATTCCATCTCTGGGGCTCATGGCCATGGTGCTGTGTGCTGATGGGAGTTTGCAGTAGCTTAGCATTTGCATGCCATGAATATGCAGTTCTGGCATGGCTCAGTTCTCCATGCAGCCAGCCTGTGCATGTTTGCCAGGGACAGCAGCATCCTGCGTGTGTCTAGACCCCAGGAGACACCAGTTCCTGGAGTCTTGGGGGACATTTTTGTGTGTGTTTAGCTGTTTATAATCACAAACACCTGGATAACCAGCTTCATGTTCAGTATCCTGGGAAGTCTGGGTTTGCTTTTAATCACAGCAGATATCAGGGTCTTCCCAGTTGAGCAGCAATCATCCCTACCTGAGCTTTTTCCAGGATCTGATTTCTGCCTGCAAGCAAAGCATGGAAACCTCCCAGCACACAGCACAGCCCCGGCCAAGGGCACAGCCTGCCAGTGGCTCCTCTCCCTGTCACACTGACTTCTAATTTCTGTTTACACCAGCACAATGTCAAACATCACAGCAGCAGCTCTGGCGGAAGGTGAGTCTGTTAGAACAGAGGTGTCGCTTCCTCTGCTGAGGCCTCTCTAATAACGCCAAGATGCTTTTCTAACTAATTAATTACAGGGCTTTGGCTGAGTTGCTTTAATGATTCCCATCTTCCTGCTGGTGCTCTGCAATCAGCACTACTTGCAGTGCTGTTCAGAGCAACACTGATGCCATCAGAGCAGACGGATGAGCGATATGGGGCAGGGGGGCTGGTTTTTTACACCAGATGTACTCTGAGATGCTTGACTTTCTGCTCTCTGATGTACTTTCTTGGAGAAGAGGATAAAGATACAGTAGGCAGGTAGCTCTAGCAGGCCTTTAACCATGAGCAGGATTGCTGTCTTAAGGGAAGAACTTATGCAGGGTGTAAATAGTTCTCACTTTCTCATTAAAAAGCCATAAAATCTCAGGATCCAGATTGCATGTGCATCCAATTGACTTGGTAGATCAGACAAAATTGAAGCTGCAGCCCGGAAACTTTGCTCCAGGAGCTTGAATCTGGAGACTTGCTGTAGATGGAATGGCCTGCTCAGAGCCAGTGCTCCAGTTATTTATGCTCTGGTAGCACAGAGTTGTAGTGCATGGCCTCCCGTGCTTGTACAGATCAAAAACTTGTGTCCAAATACTTTTAGAGCCAGGAGACAAAGGCTGTGGCACAACTTGACCAGGCTACACCAGACATGTTGCATTATAGCACGACTGTGTGCAGGGGTGATCCAGGTGCTGCTGCCACTCACTGCCCACTTCATTCATTGCCTTTCCACGCTGCAGGAGCAGCCCCCTGCCCCAGGCTTGCCCAGTGCCTCCCTGCAATGGTGATGGCAATTCCTCACCTCAAAAAACATGGTAAGCAGAGTAGGAAATGAAAGGCAGCAAGAGAAGGCAGCTGGGAGAGCAGCAAGTCTGCACAAAGGCAGCAGCCTCAGGACCCAGCTCCTGGATGGCTGTGGGTCACTGCAGAGCAAGGTGTCAGGAAGAATTTGAAGGCACACTTGGGTCCTGCAAAGCCCATTCCAGGGGTATGTAAGATATTTTTCTGAGATATGTGGGATGGACTGGGTACATTAAAGGAAATTTTGGGTTGTTTCTTCCCTAGAGTTCTTTTTTATTATTTTTCAGTTCTTCTAAATGTCTGTATAGGTATTCCCATTTCAGTCCCTGTGTCATGAGCCAAACAGAGGTGATGAGATAAAGTTTTGTGAGCTCTATAATTAACAGATGGTCCCCTGAGCAGCAGAAGTGATCAAGCCTGCTTTCCTATGGATCTATGCCATATGTGGATTCTTTTCTAAGAAGGAGGGAATTCTTTCTCCAGTCTTTTTCTTACCAAAGGCCTTATTGAGGTAATTCTCTTTGACAAAACACTTGCTGGAATCTAGTATCTTTAAGATTTTTCTACTCCCTTCCTTCCCCTCCAGTCTGAAGGAGTGAAATTGGTGAGGGAGTCCTGGAATTATCAGAGGGTGGGAGAGATGGATGGTAGGCAAAAGCTGGCAAACAGATGAAAGCAGATGCCATAATGTATAATAAGAAACCTCTTGGAAGGCAGTGTATATCTGAAAGGAGATAAATTAAGGTTAGGGACCCATTCTCCATGATTTCTTCATGGGGCACCTAAAATATCAAATAAGTGACACACTGGTCTCGAGTTCACCAGCTGAACCTGCTGCACATGGCACAGCTCTTCCAAATACATTCCTGCAGCCAAATCTCCAAAGAGTCCCCCTTTGCCAAAGCCTCTGTCCCAAGCAGAAGTTCAAACACAAAGTGCTGTGACCTTCCTCTCAGTGTAATTGAAAAATATTAGCAGTGCCTTTGTACTGGCTTGAAGCTTTTGTGCTGAATTTGCATCTAATAAGAAGCGGCCTTTTAAGGAGCAAATAAATAAATAAATGGAGGAAACCTTCTCTTTGAGCTAATTTTAGGCACATCCATGCTGACAGCTGCTCTTCCCTGATATATCTCAGCCACATCCTGGAGCGGCCAGGGGGACTGAGCTCTGTTCATGCCACTGCAGATGAGAAAAGGCCTTTGTTTGATTTGTTTTGAAGGGACTGATGGTAGCTGGCTTTCCAGACTGTCCCTTCATCCTGGCTTCCATGATGATACAGGTGGGAACAGGGGCAAGGAATCATGGCACTTGTATGGGTGTCCAAGCCATACACAAGGCAAAGAGGGGTTGCAATTGCTGGGCACGAGGTGTGAGGCTGAGGACTGCACTTGGAGGCCTTTTCTCATGTGGCTGACGAGGGAAGAAATCCCAGAGCCCCAAGATATGATTCCTGGAGATATCCCAAACATCCAGTGAACCAGTCTGGGGGTCACCCAGGGGGAGAGAGGCCCTGAGGGGCTGCAGGTGTGTGAGAGACAGGTCTAGGGCGGGGAGTGAGGCAGGACTTGCTCCTGTTCAGCTGCCAGTGACTGTACAGATCTGTTCATACTTCTGGTGAGGTGGAGAGGGGTAGGAAAGGCTGCTTCCTCCTCTGGGTGTGAAGTAAGCCAAGATCTGCACCTTGCATTGTTTTCCCCGGGCTAACCCTTGCATCTCTCCTCAGTCCATCTCCCAAGGCACATGGATGGATAAAACTGAGATGAGTGTGGTGGGAAAAGTCTCAGCCCATGTCTGCTTGGAGACTAAAAGGCAGTATGGCATAGATACTGCTCTTTCCTCTTCACCTGTAGCTTTTTTTTTTTTTTTTCTCCTGCTCAAATTAGAAACTCAGGACTTGTCTAGCTTGGATGATTGTTTCATTTCCTCGTTGAAAAGGTGATTACCCCTTTAGTTCTCATAATTACCTAATCAGCAAAAATCAAATCAATCAATGTTAATTTCAACCCTAATAAATATTCTCTGCTATTCTATACATTTATGTATATCTCAAAACTCATCCTAATTTCAAGGAAAATACGATTTCACAAGTGAGACCAACTTGCTCAGCATCAGGCTCAGCAGTGTGCCACACATCCTGTGAACACACAGGGAGGGGTCAGCCTGTGACAGCAAGGAGCTGAATAAACACATCTGGAAAGTGGGATGGGAAAGGCTAATGCATAACAAGAGCTCAACTGGTCCATGCCCTGCCACAAGATAGGGCCAGCTGGACCCAGGCTAGCCCAGACAGATGTTTGCCTCTGTCCTGTTCCTGAAAGCATTTGAGGTTGCAGATCTCACAGACCCCCATGGTAGTGATTTCAGTGCTTAACTGTGTTTGTTATTCAAAACATTTAGAGATGGGCCAAAGTTAAGTCCTCCTTGATGCACTTTAAGCTTATTGTTTTCTGCCCTGTCCACACTGGGCTAATGAACTGTGCTTACTTCTTCCTGTGGCAAGTGGATCTGGGGGTGACATTAAAAGGTGAGGAATTGAGCCTGGACTGGCTGTGGTTATTGCACAAAAATTGCCTGATGGTTTCTGTGAGTTGGTAAATTCAAGAGACAATTGAGACACAAATGAAGTCTTTGCTGGTCTCCTAGAACAAACAAAAAGTCTCAGCTTTTGGGATGAGCTTCCCTGCTCATATTCCTACTTCCCTACTACAAGTCACATGGATGGTGCCACTGGTGCTTGCCTAGCTCACCCTGCCCCCCAAATAGGACTGGAACATTTCCCTGTCTTTATATGTGTTTGATAACCAGCCCTGATGTTTGTTTAGTGTCGTGATTACTACTCCAGTGCAGATCTGTGGGGAAAGGGAAAGGTGGAGAAAAGTAATGTGAACTTAGCAGTCACCTACCTGCTACTAGTTACCCTGATAAGGGCTCAAACGCTTCTTCTGGCATTGGTAATAGAAATACTTAAACTATAATTGTCCCACCCCAAGTCTTCTTAGCATTGTACCGGATGGGGAGAAAACCCCTGGCAGGTTTTTCCCCGTTTACACATCTGTGCCCTTCCAGCTGGCTGAGAGTTGCTGCCTTGTAACAGCTCTGCTGGGCAGCCAAATATCAGGTGTGTGGGGCCAGGACCACCACTGCAGGCTGGGTTTGTGCAGCACCAAGCCCAGTGTGTGTGATGTGGGCTCATCTCCACACTGGGCATCTGCTGTGGGAGGACACGAGCCACACAGAGAGGATTGGGATGACTCTGCTGGAAAATTGAGACTCTGCATATGCCTCTACCCAGCTCCTCTTGGGGAGGAGGTGCTCCTTCCTTCCTGCAACCTGTGCCCTTCTCCCAGCTGTCCTACATCACGGGACCGTGTCTGGACCTTCTCATCCTTTGGAGGAGGCTGACGTGTGGCTTAGAAGTCGGGAGGGTTGCATGTTTGTGGTTAGCCAAGGCTTGTGTTTTAAAGGATGCTTTGGCCCCTGATGACTTTCTCTCTGTGGGGCTGGCCTCGAGGACAGATGCTCAGCAGTGAAGTGACGCAGTGCCAGATTTTTAGATGCTGGCATTTACTGTGGTTTTTGAGGAAGCTCTTCTCCATAAAAACAATTTTTTTTTTTTTCAGGACTTTCCTGAGCAACTCCTGGTACAGGTAAACCCAACTCATCTCTTTCTTAGGCTGCACATGGTGAAAAATCCTCCTAAAGCCATGTCTGTCTGGCAAATGCAGTGAGCAACCGTGGCCTCCCGGCACCCAGCCCCCGCGTGGCAGATGGAGCTGAGCAAGAGGCAGTTTTGTGCTGGTTTGTGTCTTTCAAGGAAATAATTCCTGAAGAGGAGGGAGGGCTCTGCTCCAGGGAGATAAGCAGTCCCGTTGAGCCAGACCTCTCGTGTTTCTTCTCTTCCCATTTCACAGGGCAGCATCCTGAGGGGGGGCACAAAGGGGGCTGTGGAGCCTGTGGGAGCAGGGTGGGAGCCCTGAGGTGCTGCCTGGAAGCCTGGCTCCATCCAACCACCTCTGAAGGGGGGAGCAGATCCTCTGCCTGGTGCACAGCCTGACTGCCCTGCAATGCTGGGGAACAACCCTTTCTCTCAGCTCTGGGAGCAGACCCTGCCTGGCTGCTCCTGCCAGGCCATGGAGAGAGAGCAGGGCTCGGAGCACTGCGGGCATGGGCCTGGCTGGGGGTACCTCAGGTCCTGTGAGCAGGCTCTGACACCTGGTGTGTGTCAGCCCTGCCCCTGAGCTCTCCCCAGGCCTCCTGCTTTGCTCTGTGGGGTCCCACCTTCACCCACCACTCCTGACCCTGCCCAGACCCCAGCTCAGAGGTGGCTCTCAAGGCTTGTTTCCCATCACATCTCCTTGCAGGAGGGCTGTGCCAGCAGGCTCAGCCAGGAGTTTGCCAGCAGCAGGAGAGGAGACTCCACACACCCTGTGCCCCAGAGAGGCCAGGCTGGACCAAAAAAGACAAGCGGAAGCAGGCAGGTATGGCAGGAACAGAATGGGAGAGGGAATGGGCTGGGATTGGGACCATGGCTATGTCCGAGCAGTGGAGCAGGAATGGGACTGGATGAGCTCCTACATTAGTGCAGGGCTCGGGCAGAGGTGCCACAGCTGGGATGTCCATGAGCAATATGCTTGGACCGTGTGGGGCTGACACAAGTGTAGAAGGTGGGAGGGAAGGAAACCCCAGATCTGGTAAAGGTTTGGGCTGGGAACTGGCATGACCATGTGCCAGAAACTGCCCTGAGTGGAGAAAGGCTTGTGGCACACCATCCGAGTGGTGCAGCAGCCCAGGACGTGATGGATCTGGCTGGAAGGCTCTCGAAGTAGTTGTGAACAGAAGGTTCTCAAAGGTCCAGAGCTGACTTAGTAGGAGATACTGCACCTAGGTATCACAGGAAAGCTGTAACAGAGCTGCCAGCCTGGGAGAAGAGGGATTGCTAGAGTTCCTCTCAGGTCTGGACCCCAAGCTTCTTTTTTAACACTGCCAACATGCCAGGGTCCCTGGTTCAAAGAAGCAACTAGAAAACAATGTGGTTTTAATCAGAAACATGGCACAAGATGCCTGTGGGGAAAGGTTTACAAGGGCATCGTAGTGCATGCAACGGCCACGCAATCTCCTGAGAGCTGCAGGGGAAGACCCCAGCATGGCTCAGGAGAGGACATCAGGCTGGTCGCCGGGCAAACGCTCGAGGGCATGTGTGGAGTGTGGGATCAGGATGGTCTCTAGCAAAGGTCTGGCAGCTCAGCCCCTCTGCAAGCTGCATGTTCAACCACAGCCAGGAGAGCCTTCCCCATGGTCTGACCTTCCTTCCTTTACTGTGAAAATGTGTGGATCTGGAGCAGCCAAGCTCGCCAAGCACAGTGTGCCTGAGCAGCATCTTGTGCTCTGGGTGCAAAAAGACAAATAAAAGACCTTCATCCTCTTCACTCCCCCCACTCTCTGTTTTCCTAAGCCCCTGTCCCTCTTGGGATACTGGACTGTCATTGAGGAAAGCAGCCCCAGTTCCCCAGCAGTATTTGTCCTGGGCACAAGGGCATCAGAAGCAGGAGCTTGACTGTCAGCAGATCCAGGAAGCACAGGCCTGCACAGTCCCTAGGGGGGAATTATTTGCTGATTGCATCTGTTTCCCAGAAGCATCACTCCAATTCATCCTGGGATTCACGTTTTTATCCAGCAAATAAGCATCTTGGGAGCTTCATTTCCATCTGAGTTGTTAAATTTAGAAGTGGTGTTTCCCCTTCTCCCACCCTCTCCTACCCCCTCCCCAATGGCTCCCGTATCTCCCCTCCAGCCCCCACCCTCACCTCCAGCTCTCCCTCTTTGTCGCATTACATAGTAATCTGAGATGCATTGGCCGAGCTCCAGGGAACAGAATGTACTTGGCAGGGAGACGGGTCTTGATGTCTGCAAAATGTCGGGAAATGCAGCCAAGAGCTGCTAACTGGGTCATTAACCTCTAGAAGAAGAGCAAGTTGTGGAGCTGTGCTCTGTCTCCCTTCATCTCGCCAATAAAAATGTCCCAGCAATGAGAGAGGGAAGAAGAGGTTTACAGCTTTAAGTCCCAAGCAGTCAATGCAACCACCCCTCCCTGACCCCCCTTCTCCTTTCCCTCTCCCCCAGCTCAGTATTAAAGCTTGTAAGTGGCCTTTTAAAAACCCAGCGGTCCCCAAACAGCTGTCCCTTGGTGCTTGTAAAGAGGCTACTGGAGCAAACCAGTCACTTCCAGCGACGTGCTGCTCCTGCCGTTCGTGGTCAGAGGGGCTCCAAGGAAGGGCTTTTCCCCGGGCTGCAGCCCCACCGCAACCCTTCTGCAAGCTGGGACCAGGTGCTGCCATTGCCCCATGGACCCCTCTTTGCCATCCCCAGCTGCATACGGTATTTCTGGCCACCCCATCGGCATGAGCTGCCTTCCTGTGCTGGCACTGCAGGTTGGGGGCAGAGCTGGCTGGTTCCCGTCCGTGGGAAGAGGTGCAGCGCTGGGAAACAGCAGCCAACAGGCCACGGAGGGCTCTGGGCTCAGATGATGCGGCCCATGTTACTTTGTGAAATTTGAAATAAAGCAAACCTGCTTGTCAATGGGAGTGAGGGCTCTGCAGGCTGCTAGAGGGTGGGTCCCCCACAAACGGGGGTCCTGGCCAGAGTCAGCCAAGGGGCAGGGGATGGAGCTCCATCTCCAAAAATCTCAACCTCCCCCAACCGTGGGTGGCTATTCAGTGAGCAGGTCACGGGATGGAGGCTAGTGGGTGGATGGGAGAGGGGAAGAGAGGTGCTGTATTGCCAGACTCCTTCCTCAGAGGTGCGTTATTTCCGTCCCTGTCCTCTGGAAGAGACCCACCCTGAGGAGAGATTTGGCCGGGCTGCCCAAGGACCCCACTGCTCCCTCCTGTAGATGGTGCCCTCATGGCGAGACCCCTCGCGGACTCCTCCAAGCCACGGGAGCTGCGGGACTGGGAAGAGCAGGTGCTGCTTTGCGAAGCGCGATGGTTCCAGGTGGGATGAGCCGCATCCCGGGATCTGGGGCCGCAATCCCGCTCCGCCAGTGCCCTCTGCCGGCCAGCCCGCGCAGCGCGGCCCCGGGGATCGCCGCTCCCGGGGGATGCGCCGGGGCCAGGAGGGGTCCCGAGGAACCCACCTCCAGGGAATCTCCCGCTCGTGGCTCAGCTCGGTGTGGTTTAGCTTAAAGGTTCTTGTAAAGTCGGGCAATGTTAGTTCCTTCCCTAGCAAATCTGCAGATTAACACCTTCTCCCTCGCCCGGCAAGGATAACTTCGTCACCTGCCAAAAAGCTATTAAAGGAATGCAGCCTCCCTTTCTCCGACAGGAAACATTCCCCTAGTCCCTCGTTGTCACGGGAAGTGGCAGCAAAGTCATGCTATAAATTAAGCCACTTTATTCCCTCTTCCTCGTTCCAGCCCCACACTGTAATTGCCAAAGCACGAGCTATCCCAGTTCCACCTGAATTCCCAAGGGGTATCCTTGGGTTTTCTGGGTGCCTTGAAAACTGCAGAGAAAATGCTAAAAATCAAGACGCTTCTGCTAGGCTCTGTCTCACTTGCTCCAGGACGTCCAGCACCTCTTCTGGGATCTGCTGTAGGGACACAGGCCAGGCAAGGCCAATTGTTTCTAACACAGAGTGATCCTAGGTCTCTACTGATTGCCTGGGTAAACCTGTTTGGAAGAAATATTGTCTCTATGGGAGGAGCTGAGTGAAGGCCCCATTGAAAGCCCTGACCCAGATGAAGCAGCAGCTAGTGACATCCAAGCCCCATGCCTATGGCAGCAGCCACAGCCACAGTGTCCTCCTTTCAGCAGCATTTCACTTGGAGGAAATGAAAGCATCGGAAAAGGAAACAGGGCTGAAAAGGCTTAGATCCCCAGCGAGCGGGCCTTTGTTTTCCCATTGTGCTTGCCCAGCTGAGCCTGTGTTGGAGCAGAGCCCTCCTGCAGCTGGGCCCAAAAGCAGCAGCCAAAGAGAAACCCCGGCAACCATCTGTGCAGGAGGAGGAGGGATGTGCGGGGCTGGAGCACTCAGCTGTGCTGGGGAGGAGAGGTGAAGGGCTGGTGGCCCCACAGCCCACATCTGCAGACCCAGCAGGGCACAGCAGCTGCCTGCCCTGAGGAAATGGGACAGTCTTGCCCATTTTGAGCAGAAATCACAGAGAAGAAGCCTACAGGGATGGGTCAGAGGAAGCAAAAGTCTTGGAGAACAGGACATCAACTTTCAGTTGGCTCTGGACCACAGCAGCACTGACCAAGCATCCTGAGGGCCAGGGCTGTGATCTGACCTCCCAGGCCAAGGCATGGCTGCATGCCAAGGCCAAGAACTCCATCACCAGCCCATCCAAAAACACCATAGGCTCTGCCAGTTTCTAGACATCCCAAGGGGTGCTGGGACCAAAAGTGGCTTTTGAGACTTACCACAGCACGCTGGTGATGCATGTGCTGAGTTCCACACGCAGAGCTGGTGGTAAATCTGACAACACCTCCAGCAAAATAGTTCTCCACTGGAAAGCCCAAAACAACTGGGCATGAGCAAGCATCCTGCAGAGCACAGCCCTGTCAGTGACCTTGCTGGCTTGGTGTCAGTGCAGGGAAAGTGCTGCCTTCTCTTTCAGTGATCAAGGGGTTAAACTCAGCTCTGCTTCCCCTCTCTGCCCCGAGGGAACGGTCTGTGAATTAGCCATGGTCCCACCTGCAGCACAAGCTGAAGGGCTGTGAATTCCTTACAACCTCAGCTACTGTTCCCTCTCTCTGAGGAGACTCAGCACAGATGTTTGATCTAACGGTGATCTGCCCTAAAATGACCCGGTACCTCTTGAAGGGAGGTCACTGCTCAGAGGAATGACAAATCTGTGCTGATTCTGGTGGAGCTGGGCAGGAGGGCAAGATGTGATCCTTTCCCTCTCTCCATGTCACTGATAAACATGTAGGAAACAAAGCCTTGGAGGTGGCAAGGATTCCTGATGGCTTTTCATGCCTTCCCTGTGCAGAACAGGCCTACAGGATCACTCCAGCAGCTCTGCTCAAGCTGAAGACTGGAGTGCCCTCAGCAGCCATCAGAGCCTCCTCAGGTGTCCAAGCTGTCCTCAACCAGAATCTTCTATTTTTCTCACTTGGGTGAAGCTGGAGAATGATGCCTTGGGAACTGTGCCTTGAAATAACCCTGTTGAGTCTTTCTTGGCCTAGCTGTGCAGAACATGACATGACTTAAATAAAGCAGCTAGAGACACAGGTTTCACAAGGACTTCTTAGTTCCCAGAGTGAGGGTTGTCTCTGAAGCTACTGAATTTGTACCTTCAGGAGGCTGTGATGGAAGGACTCTGCCCACTAACCCTGCTACTTAACACTGCCACAGCTGCTGAGGGCTTTTGGAGCACAATGATGTTGCTGGTGTCATTGCACTGTCATGCAAATGTCTGGCTGAGGAAGGGTCCCTGGGGCTTCTGCTCAAGTTTTCCAGTAGCAAAAACATTTGGTGCCTTTTTTAAGCCCTTCTTCCTGGATTTGTGCTGTTGCATGAATGTTTTTATTTATTTTTGGAGAAAGGTCTTTTAGGCTGCAGAATTACTGTGGAAAAAGGCTTCATTCTTAAAGGCTCCCCAAAGTAAATAAATTAAAAGAACCAGCACTTGAAAATTTCTCTTGAAGCTAATGATAGGAGAGACTGATGACTCCGGGCCTCTGAACTCCTGGAGCCAAACAACACTGCTTCCACTTCCTGAAATGCCTTTTTCTTAGAGAAGGGTGTTTTCTCCAGTTGATTAAGGATCTACAATGTTTTATTCATGCACAGCCCGGGATTATCAGCAGTGTTTTACATTTCAAACCAACTAGTGCCGCCACCTCCCCAGCTCGAGGAAGCTGCATTCCCTCAGTGTAGCTTGAGGCTACTCCTAGAGAAGGTGTCACAGCTATTACTGTTTGTTACCCTTATTTGTTAACCTCTGGGATGAACTGTTAATGCTTGTCTCTGGTGCTGCCTTGGCTGGCTCAGTTCCCTTAATTTCTTTTTTTTATACACCCAAAGCACTATGGCAAGTGATCATCCTTGTATGAGTCAGTGCTGATCCCGTTGTTGCAGTGAAGTGTCGGATTTTATCCAAATAAGGAGCTGCACTTCGGCACTGGGTAGAGCATTTCTTGGATATACATGAATATATAGACAGCAAAACTCAAACATCCATGGCTGGCCAGGGCATCTAGCTGGTGTCCCTGCCTGTCCAGGGACCACTTGGAGCTTCAAGGCAGCCACTTCCATTTCCAAACTGTTACCCCTCCTAGGAGAGAGAAATTCCCTTTTTGTTGTTAATCCTGGAGGGATTATAACACACAATGATTTCTGATCATTAAAGAGAGGCAACAGCCCATTGTATTTGTAAATAATAAAGGCCTAACTGTTGAATCTTACTGAAGGCAAAGTGGTTACAGCAGCCAATAATTCAGTCATCAGAAGGAAGTACAGGGAGAAAACCCCATGTCCCCTGCTGTATGGTTACTGCACAGCAAAGAGGGTCATATATTAAAATTGTGAGACTGCCTAAGCACTCTGTAATTAACTGCTGTCTATTTAACCAGACAGCTAAAGCAAGTTAATTCAGTGTCAGTTAGGAGACTTATTAAGTGTCTGTGTTTTTTTAACAATTTCCTGGTCCATCATTAACTACCCTTAGATTATCTTGTCAAATTGATAATTAAATGCCTCAAAAATTCATTACAGACTCAATATATTAATAGGAATATAATTAAGTAATGTTTGCTTATGTGATCTGCAGTTTATTACCTGCATGCTGATTTATCTCCAAGGCATTTACTAAACCTTAGCTGTAGCCTATTCAGAATCAATACAGGCCCAGGAGTCAATAAACATCGTATTAGATCCAAACGAGCTATTTAATTGGGAGAACGCATTGAAGTTGCCTTCTGGATCTCCAGTGAGTTTGAAGAGGGGAGTGTGACCTTACAAACAACAGCTGAAGAACCTGCAGTTGATGATTTATGGCTGGGTCAGAATCCCCCCCTGAAGCACAGGTTTTTGGTCTAATCCTGTTGACTGTTTGGTTTGGGTTCTGTAGTCTGTTAGAAACTGCCTAAATTGGTCTTACTGTGCTAGTCAGTTGGTGCAGTGATGAATCAGAGGCTGTATTTTGTCTAAAAAGCCAGAGTTAACTCCTCTTGTCCTGTGTGAGGGAGATAGTCTAATGAATTCCCTAAATCTGTAAGCCTTGGACGGTGCATGCCATGAGAATTTTTCAGACAACTTGCAAGCTGCTTTGTTAACTAGTTTGACTAATGAGACACTTTAAATTTTTTGATAATGAGGGGAAAATAAATGCTTTTTTCACTCTGAATAACTGAAAAGGTGGAAGAAAACAACATCTGAGATCTGCTGCACTGCTTTAACACACCAGCTTGTTCTTAAGGTCCATTATCAGTGGTTACAGTCTGTTGGGATTAGCCAGCCTGCAGATAGGTGACTGATCAAGATAAATCTGTGGAGGAGCAACAGCCACCCTCCCTTGCAGCTGTGTGTGCTAAGGGATGTTCTGGTTTGATGGGAGGAGGGCTGAGCCCTTGTCTGTACCCTGGGCTCAGCTGTGGCCAGCTGCAGAGCCTGTGTTCCTGATGGGTTTGTAGGCTGGAGCTCCATGTGTGGTTCTGTAGCTTTCCTGGTAACTTTGAAGACTAGGGAAATCTCATTAAGATGGATTTGAGTTTGTGTGTATACATGTATAGGAAATGCATGTTTAAAAATAAGGAGTAGGCTGGCTAAATCGTTCCAAATCACAGTGTCATAAACCCCATGAGGCAGACAGTTACATTTAAAAGAAATTTTAAAAGGTTAAAGTTAAAATGATATAATTGTAGCAGTACTCTGAGGGACTTGAACTTCCCTCTGCTGTTCAGTGATGTTGGGAATTAACTGTGTTGTCATGAAGAAGATATTTCAGTGTTCTTTGGCCCAGATTAGGTTTAATTAATTTTTTTACACAGCAAGTCAGTGTTTTTGTTGTACTATTTTTCCATTGTGCCATTACCACAAGCTTGGGGTGATGGTGGTGGCTGTTACTGCTTTGGTGTCCTATCTGAGCTGTGGTACTTTTTCTGGAGGGAGGCAGAAGGGAAGAAGCTGATGAAGCATCCAATGGTTCCTTTTCCCCAGTGCCAAACTGATGTTAATCACAAACAACCCACAAAGCAGTGTGTGAATACAGATCCAAGATAGGCTTTGGCATGGAAGTGTTTTTTGGAACATATCTGGGGTTTCATTTCTGTTCTCCAACTTTAGGCAAATATAGCTTTGGTTTTCACACTTTAAATATATTTGGACTATTTTGTTTTCAAAAACTCATATTCTACTGTTTGAATTAGATGAAAAGCTGGCCAGATCCAAGCTGAGCATTCCTGGGGGAGATTTCCCAGCAAGCATGCTTGTGTGCGTGCAGCCTTTGGTGTCTGCCAGGCTCTTCCATAAAGTGATTATACCGCTTCAAAAACAACAGGGGGAAAAAAAAAACAACCAAAAGGCTGAATTCTGCTATGAAACCCATGCAATTCCAGGGAAGTTGGTCGGCTGTGGGAGCAGAGCTGAGGGCAAAACTTAAGCTGGTATCTTTAGGGCATTTTTCCATGAGTTCTGTATGTGCATTTTCCAGATGTGGAACCTTGTGAGTCCTGACCGGGACTGCAAAACTGTTGTAAAATTTACACGTGTTGTCTACTGAGAGCCTTTGCATGAGGAATTTGGTTAGGAAATATTTTTCTGCTTCATCCTTCTCTGAGCTTTACTGGAATTAAATCTGAACCAAACTTTTCTGAAAACTCTGAAATGCTTCAGTAACTTCTGTTTGTTTTCCTCATGCCTCTGTACTTGGCTTCTGGCACGGACTGAAAGCAGCACTGAGTCACTCAGTAAAGAAGTCTGTTTTGACAGCATCCTCCTGGCCTAAGCAGGAAGTTCTCAAAGTCTGAAGGCACTGAGAGTTCTGGATCTCGCATGGTTAAAGCCCAGATGCATAAACCCTAGGGGCATCATCAGGAGGTGTTTCAGCTTCTGGAGCTGCTTAGGCCCTGTAAAGCTGGCAGCCTGGAGAACCTCGCCTATCACTGGAGTTAGCTGAAAAGGTGGCTCCACCAGAAATCCTTAATCATACAGTAATTTTGAGAAAGAGTCAAATTCTTTGAAGTCTTTCTATTTTGTAATGAGACTATTTAAAAAAAAAAAAAAGTGTGGGGTGTGGGGAGAAAAAGCTCCATCTTACTCACCAGATCTGCAGGCTCCGTGTATTCTGAGTCATAGCTGCTGGCTGCACTGACAATGGCAGGGTTTTTTAATTTGCTTTCCAACCTTGTTAATGCAATAAGAAGGGGCAGAGCAAACACTGGGACAGAGAGGATTGTGTAAGCATCAACAAGATGATAAATTGGACCACTGGTTTTCCCTGTTGGGATTAATATTCAGCAAGGAAGAGCTCAGCTTTAGTAGGAGTTTCACAAGGTAGAAACTGGGAATGGGAAGTAAGGAGGTGAGAGGGAGAGGAAGCCAATAGCTTCTCAGTAACAGAGATACCCATTTATGAACAGTTGATGTGCAGACTAAAAGACAGCTGTGTTCCTCTGTACAACATCCTGTTAGCATTGCCTTGTATAAAAGAGGCACTGAAATGGATTTCTTCTAAAGCCAAACTTCAGATTTGGCAGATGGGTGTTTCACACCGGTGTTGCTGTTTGTGACATTGCGAGGCAGGTCACAGAGGCGGCCACCCCGTGTGAATCCAGACACCTTCTTTCGTCTTCTGAGGTGAAGAAGGAAAAAATACTCAATATATGTGAAAGGGGAAGAGTTGGGTCTCTTTTGATATTTGCTACCAGACGCCTGCCTTGAAAAAGCAAGTGCTTGTTAACACTTCCTACGTGGTGGGATGTGGCACACCACACTCCTCACCCCGCGCACAGAGGAGGAAATCTCTGATAACTGATAGTTTGTTGTTGGGGCTACCTCCTTCTAGTTATCTAAACTGCTATGAAATCTATGAAGGCGAAGAAAGGCAGCCCTGTTTCATTTCAGTGGTGTGCTAAATACTGCTCTTCTCTGCTGAGCTGCCTCCGCATTTGCACCCTGAAGCAGTTGCATTTTAGTACCCAGTACAGCACTTTTTAACATGTGAATGGCCACTTGCCCTGTACTTCCACAGCCAGAATTCTCCAGTGGAGTTTATTTTAAAGCAGTTCCTATCATTGTGTTCATTGGGTACCATCTGGGAAAAATTGGTCTTTTTTAATTCCTCTTTATTACCCTTGGGATATGTATTTAAGGCATGAGATGCTGAAAGATGTACTGAGGACTGTAAAAGCAGCTTGAAGTAAAGATGTAGGAGGAAAAGTACTCAAGCTGTTTTTCTGCTTTTGCAATTGAAAGGAAACTCATGATATAGCAAATTTTAAATGGCACAAGAAATTCTGCTGTCTCCTTCAACATGGCACTATTAGGCCAGCAACAGGGGGAGCAGCTGCTCAGCCATTGCATAATTGACATCACTGATAACGACCTTGGATTCATAATTAGGGTTTGCAAGGACCAGGACAAAAAAAAAAAAAAAGGAAAGAAGAAAAGGACCCTTAAAAAGGTCACAAACCTGTGTGAGTAAGCACATTGGAATGCAATGAAGGCTGAAGAAACCCTGCCTGTCCCAGGGCCTAGTGGGGGATGAGACGTGGGCTCTTGTGCTGGGAGAGGTTCCAGCTCTCTCTTGATGATATTGAGCAGTTGACCAGAAGTGCTGACATTTTAGGAGAAGGACAGAGGAATTTATATTAGAACACACTGCTCTAAAAGAACATATTTTTTTCCTGGGAATGAATAAGCAGGTTCATGCCAGCAACACCAATCTACAGAAAGGCACAGAGGGCCCACTGCCTCCAGGTATAATCAGTGCTTAAAAAACCCATGCTGGCACATGTTGCTTGTGGATACCGCCTTTATCATATGTACTTGAGAGCTCAGACTTTGATTGCCACCTGAAATTTGA
Organism: Pachycephala philippinensis; assembly: GCA_013397055.1. NCBI lineage: Eukaryota > Metazoa > Chordata > Aves > Passeriformes > Pachycephala > Pachycephala philippinensis. The sequence goes on from VWZT01000192.1 coordinate 511,919, forward strand.
TACTGTGGTTTTCTTTCCCCACTCAGTGGGCCATTTGGTTATGATCCTGTATCCTTTCATGAGGCTCTTCAGAGTCCCATGTAACTTTTATCCACTTCTCTTTCTAGCAAAAATGTATTTCAGGAAATTCCATAATTGCACATCTCTATATGGTGAGGTTTGGCACAACAAACCTGATGTGAGGTTGACTTATTTTTCTTCCGTTTAACTTACAATGTTTAAGTTGGGTTCTCTCATAGATTCAGCAAACACATTCTGCTGGGTCATGCTGGTCAAAAGTGGGAAGAAAAACACACTGAGTTTTCTGCTGCAAGCTGGCTTTACAGAAAATGCCATGGTTTTCCTGTGCATAGAGACTTGACCCTTCAGTTTCCACTGAACTTGTCTTCAGCTGCAAGGAGCCACAGATCCGTAGATGGATGCAGTAGTACTTGGAATCCCCAGTGGCTCCATGCTCTGGATTTCTCTCGGGTTGTGCCCTAGACTGAGGACCCTCTGGCTGTTCAGGGAGGGGACTCCAATGTCCTTTAATAAATAATGTTTGCCTGTGTTTGGGAAATGCCACTCATGTTTTGGCAGCTACTGAAACCTAATGCATAAGGAAAGTAAAGCTGCATGAGCACAATTTTCTTACAGAACAGTTTGTGTTGCGTTCCCAGAGTGGGTTATGCACCTTTTTTACTGTGGGGTTGGAGGTCTGAACCTATTCCTTTCAGAGTTGCCTTGAAATTTCATTAAATAGTTGCTTTCATGAGGCTGGGTCTTAATCAGGAGGCCTCTGGTACCTTGTGGAAGATGGATCGTCTCATGCTAAATTTGGGATTATTTGTGATTAAATTAAAAATAAGGTCAAAAAAGATACTTGTGGTATAATAAAATATTTGTCTTGGTACTCATAACACTTAAACTAGAATGATTCAAAATCAATGTGACAGAGTAAAAGGATTAAACGCTGGCTTGGAAGCACATCCCAAAATGTCATTGTAAACAGGAAATCAGAACTGAGGGGGAGTGTTTCTTGTGGGGTCTCCAAGAGGCTTTGTGGGCCCAAACAGCTGACTGTTTTAAGAGTGGCCAAGCAGAAAACAGGGAGTCAGTGGTCAGCCTGGCACAGAGCCTGGTTGAGGACACACAGCCACCTGGGGCATGCTGAGAGCCGGGCAGGCAGAGGCTGAGCTCTCCAGAGTCACCCGGTGTCCAGAGAGGAAAGGTCAGGATACAGCCACCTCCTGCTGCTGCAGCCATTTGCAGGTTGGTGCTGGGGCAGTGCAAGAGCACGCATTCCTCCAGGGAAAGGAGAAGGAAGAGCAGTGAAATGCTTGAACTGCATCTGTCCCTTATGAGAAGCATGTTAATTAAATAGGAAACACTGCCAGGGCACCAGAGCTCCTCTCTGGCCTTCCAGTCTGTCCTAGAAGTAGAGTCACTGGTACAAGGATAGGCTGATACCAGCTTTGGGTGAGATTGCACTAGAGGAGAAGTTGAAATGCAGAAGAGAAGTTGCTCATGGCATGTAAAGAATGAGGCTGTTGTGGGCAGGATGCCTTGAGGTCCCTGACCTCCTAGTCAATGGAGAAAGGACCCTTCTTTCCTGCATGCCTGCATTCAGAAAAAATGGGGTTCACTCTAGCCAAACATCCAGTCATTTTCCCTGCAGCCTTTTCCCCATGCCTTTAGAGCTCAGGTAAGAGATTTCTGCTCCTAGAGTACTGCTTCCCCTGCTGCTGAGTTTTCGTTTTATCCTCTCAGCACAGGGTGGACTGGTAGAGCTGAGACTTGGGCAGAGGAGGAGAGGTTAAATGTGGCATCTGAGAGAATAAACAACCATGATTAAGTTACGAACAGGCTGTGGGGCTGAATTAATGCTGTTCCTTGCGGCATATGAATGCAAGACTCCTAAGCTGAGAGCAAAATGAATCTGTTTATTGCAGAGTTAAGACAGTCCTTATACACTTAGTGTGAGAATCTCTGCTCAGCCCTTTGCACGCAACCCGGTTGCAGGCCTGTAATAAATCCGCCAGCCTGACAGTCTGTGAGTTTCCTCAAGGTTTGCAGGCTTCGAAGAAAACAGGACGCCTTTCCTGTTCTCAGATAGTGTGTAATCTACTTTCTTCCGTGCTTCCCAGGAATTTTCTGCAGTGTCAGGCTTGTTTCTTTCACACAGTTCCTTGTAAAACAGAAATTACAGTGGTATGTGTTTCCACACCTGGATGTACACGTAGCTGGAAGGAAAGAGCTAAAGGGCAGCAGGGCTTCCAGCTCTAGGTAAAATATAAGAGTATTTCCATTACTCCCTGAGATACCCTTGCATCAAAACAATTAAACTTAGGCTCTAAAACCATCCTTGCTCTCTACCTGTGCAGGGGACTGGTTTAGCATTGGGATAGGCAATGTCCCCATTTAAAGCCCACCTCAGCTCTGTCACACGGGGGAGTCACAGCAGGGGGACACCTTGGGTTTGGTCAGTTTGGGGCCTGGAGCAAGACCTAAGGGGGTTACTTTTGGGGGGAAATAAGGAGAAGCCTGGGTATGCTCACACATTACTCCTAACACCATTGATTCGGTGGTCTTGACTACAGCTGTGATGTCTTGTGCACGTTCCCTGCCCACTGATGGGGCCTTCTCCTGCCTCACCCCTGGTGCTGGCTGGATGCAGAGGAGGTGATGGAGGAGGTAGCACAGGCAGCACCAGCCCTTGCCTGCAGACAGTGGGAATATTTTGATATTTCAGGAGTAAGGAGGTCAGGCTGGGTTTCTGGGCCCTGGGAGGCTTCTTTTTTATTTTTTTTTAACGGCTTAGTTCTGTTTAGTTTTGCTTTTAAAGGGTGAAGAGGGGGAAAAAACAGCTTCCAGAAAAAAACAACAGCTCAAGCTCCAGGAGCCAGATCTTAGCATGAGAACCCGACCCAGCGTGGGGGAGGGCTGTGTCAGATCGCTGCATGCCCGAGGAGCAACAATTCACTGCCTGACGAAAAGCCGCAGAGCTCAGACTCTATTTGAAAGAGTAACATCTTTGATATAAAAAAAACAACCAACCAACAACCCAAAACCACCCAGCCAATAAAAAGCCTCAGACATACAGGATCCCATTCATGGTGGGAGGGATTTAGTGGAAGTATTTTCCTTCTTTAGGGTTTGGCACAACCTTAAAGGAGTCTCTTTAAAAGCTTCCAGAGCCGATTATATTTTGGATTGTGTTTCAAATCACCCTTCCCCCCCAGGTTTGGTGGGTCCTCAGACAAGTTCCCAGAATAAATTAGACATAACGGTAGCAGGATTTATTAATATTTTTTTTTTTCTTGAGGAGGAGGAAGGAATAAATGACACCAAATTCTGTAATGGAAAGAATAAAAAGAAAAAAAGTGTGTATCGGAAACTGCTGCTGAGTGACTCACGCTGCCAGACAAACGGAACCTCACTCATCACTCCATCTTCATCCTCCTCTGGTGAGAGAAAAAGTCTTGGAAAAATATCAGCTCACCCTCCCGCCCTGCTGCTTCTCCCATGGCATCCATACTCAGGGAAACAGTCCAAGCCACAGCGATGGCTTCATGTGCTTCTTGGGGCAGGCAGAGTTTTTTTTTGTTTTAATAGCCAACTCGGAAAAGCCTCCGAGGTGACCTTGGAAAAATGTATGCACCAAAGGAAAAAGTTGTGGAAAGGGAGGGGGGGGCAGTGTTGGAGTCCTTGTGTGCTTTATGTTTGGAGAATTTTTTTTCCGTTCAGAATGTTTTTCCAAATTTCCACTGAAATCATTTTGCATGTTATTATTATTTTTGTTATGAGTGGGAAGAGAGGTGAAGATGCGCCATGCAAAAGGCGGAATGAGCCAGGCACAATTCTGACTTAAATAAATGCTGCGTCATAAAAGTAATAAAGGGTAAGACAGGAGGAAGGGTGGGATGCAAAAAAAAAATTGTTCTGTATTTCTTCTGTTTGGGAGAGTAATTAGCACTTTTATGAAGCGTATAAACTGTATACAAATCAAATATGTTTTTTTAACATAAAAATGGGGGGAGTCTTTCTTTTATTTTTTCCCCTTCTCAAAACATCCTCACAAATATTTGGCACTGCCTGACAGAGAGCCACTTAAAATGCAGCTTTTCAGACTGTCCGTTCCAGCCAGCCCTGCTGTGGGCACAAGGGCTCTCAGCCAGTGGCAGCCCCTTCCCAGCAAATGCCTTCTCAGGGCGGTGGGGTTGAGTGGGTACACACAATGCCTCAGCTCTGCCTCACAAAAAATCTTGCCTGAGGAGATGCCATGTTTTTACAGGCTGTTGGTTCTTGTTTTTCCTCAACAGGTTACTTCTCCCTCCACCCTGAGATGCCTCGAGTTCGACTGTGCGTGGTGTGAAAATGGCCATGAAGAGGTGTGATGCTCTGTTCTTCCCTTCTTTTTGTGGCTGTGATCAATCCCATGCCCTTTTTCAATGCTCCCAGTTGTCCCCCTTATCTTCCCATTATAACTTTTCCCTTTTTCTCGTGCCATTCGCGGTCTCCAGCTCAGGCTTGCACATCACACCATCTGCAGAGCTGGAGGAGCTCCCAGGACACTGGGTAGGAGTGGTGGCAAGAGCAGAGGGTGGCCTGTGACAGCACTTTGGGGTGGCCAGAAGCCATCGACAATGCAGGAAAACAGCACTGGACCCCTCTGCCTAAGCAATGCCTCAGGGGTACACACAGATAAGATAAGAGATGTTGCTGGTGGCAGCAGCTGCAAGTCCACGTCCTGAGTGGACCCTGGGGAAGCTCATTCTGTGCTCCTTCCCTCATCTCCTGTATCTTCCCCTGGCCTTCACAGCCCACGGCACGATGCTGCAATCCCTGTCCCTGAGCTGCTCTGTGCATGGATGGGAGAGTGGCCAGCCCTGCTCCCAGACCCCAATGCCCAAAGGCAGAGCAGGGAGAAGGGCCACGTTTCCCAGCTGAGGCCTGGGAGCAATTCTGGCCAAGGAATGACTTTCATCTGGAGCACATTAGCCATGGGTGGTGCTGCTGGGGAGCAGCAGCTCTACTTAAGGCAGCCTCTGCCAGCTGCCTCTGGGCTATCAGAGTGGAGGGGCTGTGCCAAGCTGGGGTCCTGGGTGCTGCCCTGTGGGCTGAGGTTCCCCGGGAGACCTGTTCTGGGAAAGTAAGTGTGAAGTTTCACCCACTTTCCCTCCCCTACCTCTTCCCTTTGCTTCATTCCACAGGAAAGCAATCATAGTATCAAGTGTTTCCTAATAACTTCTTAGGTTGATGACTAATTTTTCAGCCATGCTGAATGACGGGTAATAGTAAGATATTAAGCCCTGCTGTGAAATAGGTGTCCAAGCGAGAAAAGCATTAGGGAAGCTGTGCAGGAGAGAAAGGTTTCTGAAATATCCCAGTTTCAGGAAAGTCTCCATCCAGCGGCTCTGTGCCCAGGAGGCTGAAACCAATCCATTGCCAGGTAGAAACCCATAAGAAAATGAGTTTTGGTGGAGCTCGTGTTTGTGGCCTTGCCTTGCTGGCTATGGGAGTGAGACCTAAGAGGTTTTTTCTCTTAAAACCCTCATTCTGCCCTGGGGGAGGATATTAGATCTCAATCTAGGCTTTTCAGATGGGCCTCAAACAAATGGGAGGGCTTGTGAAAAACACGAGGAAGTAAGATGTGGGTTTGGATCCCAAAACTCCCGTTCCTAACAAGGAGCCATGTGAGTGCTGCTTTGGAGGCTTTCAGCTCTGAATTGCTGGATGCTCCCTGTGGTGCTCACATTTGTGGTGCCTCGCAGGCTCCCAGGCACTTAGGGCTGGACAAATTCACTGTTTTGGGCTTATGGTCCCCCTTTGGGGACTGTGAGCTCCAGGCAGACCTGTGCTGTGCCTTCCCCACTCTCCAGCCATGGCCTTCCATGAGGATTTCGCTGAGGGGAGTGGGGAAGTGAGCAAGAACACGATGAAATCACTTTTTTGTGTAAGTCAGCTGATGCGCTGTACAAAATGCAGGTCCAGGTTTTGAACCTAGAATTTTCTTTAATAACAAACCCTGCTCAGTGAATGTAAAAGCCCCATGCAGAGCCTTTTACTGTGTTAGTCATAGCTTGAATCCTTTATGTTCCCTCTTCTAATGGCAAGTATTATCCAGCATGCCTTGTTACAGTGCAGTCTTTGGAGGGTGTGGAAGTAATGATGGTGCCTGAATGCTGTTCCAGAGATCACTGCTACAATTCACAGCAGATAATAGGAGCCACAGCCAGATGGATAATAGAACTGACTGAGATCCATTTATTGCTAAGAGACTGTCTGAATATTTGTACATAGCCCGAGCCACTCCACCCTGCTTCATCACATTTCCCAGGAAGGGGGGTGGCAGGGGAGAAACCCCAAAAACACAAGCCTAGGGCAGAATGGAGAGGAAGGGAGAGATTTGTGGACTCTGATGCATTCATAACTTCTTTTTTTTTTTTTTTTTATGGCCCTTGTAATAACTGAGCCAGAATGGTGTAGGTTGCTAATGTATTTACAGCCTGCCTGTGCAAGCAAAGGTGTGGGATGACAACAGGAAACAAGTAGTGGATTTGGGATGGGAGCCTGTCTGAAGTCTAAACTTACATCTGATCCCAAAGCCATCTTTCCTTGCAGGTAAACAAGCAGCCTGATGGAAGGTTTCAGTGATGGGCTGCAGGCAAAGCCAAAGTTAGGGATAACAGCAATAGCCACACTAGAAAAGGTAGACCTGATTCAGAGCATCATAATACACTGCCACTTCAAATTTTCTTGGTCTTCACAAGCTTGCTAAGCTCCTTAGGCCTTGCAGAAGCTGTCTGGAGAGGTAATTTATGTGCCAAAATGTATACGTGTCATTCAAGTTACTCAGGGTTTTTGGTGTTTGACTGACCCTCCACTCACCTGTCACTGTCTTTGAAGTGTTCGCAGTTTTTAAAGAGCCTAAAAAGTTGGGGAATTTTTTTTTTTTTTTTTGCTTTCAGAGTATTTTCTAATGTGATGTTTGTGCATCACATTACTTTGATGTGAAAGTTAAAATACTTATAGCTTATCCTCCTGGTGGTTGCCCTTTATCTTTCAAGGGGGCCCATGACTATGTTAGACCCTCTCTTATCCTGGTGCTGGCTCTGTCTGTTCACCATCTGCTGTTTCTAGGATGTTGGTGAGGAGCAAGAAACAGGCAATGGGCAAAATCCAACCCAGCAACAAAGGAAAAACTGATGATGGCATGTTCTCCTACTTATTTTTCAAGGTGATGGTGAGCAGGGAAGTCAAGCTGCAGCATTCCTGGCTCTGGGGAAGGACTGTGGTTTGGGGTAGGTTGAGGAGAACAGCTTTGTGGTAGTTTACTGATGGTCACTGCTGGCTCCTGGCAGCAAACCTGGCCGTGCTGAGGCCCTGGTGGAGGTGGATGATGTGCTGTGGGAGCTCCCTGCCTGCCTGCTGAGCCATGACTGGGGGCCTCTCCCACTGCCTTGGTTTCCTGGCCCCCTCTGTCAGCAAATGTCTGGGTGCTGCCAGTGAGTAAATGCAGCCTTGCCCCCACCTTACCCTTTGCTTTGAAACACTTAGTTTGTGGTGTTGGGAGCATGTCTGAGAGTCTCTGATCCAAGGCACTCATGTCTCCCAGATGTTAGAGCTGCTCAGCTGGCACGGAGTCCTTGCCAAGCCCCTCTTCTGTGACCATTCATTTTTACATTCCACATTTTTTTTCAATCATCCCAGAGGTACTAAGTCCTTTTCTTTACTGACCAAAGAGTTTGTTAGCAGCACTTATTTTTCCTGTGGTTCTTGGAGGTCGCTGAATTTGTTCAGCAGTGGTCTAGGTTAGACTTGTGCTAAGGAGGAAAAGCCAGCTCTGTTGTGATAGGCAAACGTGTTCAGGTGCAAGTCTGTTTTCACCCCTGGATCTGATCACGTGCTGTCCGTCGTTGATAACAAGCATGTGGGGGAGATAAGGGCTTTGATCCCCAACCAGGGCTCCTGGGCTCTGTTCTTGGCTGTGCACAGGTGTGTGAACACTGAGCACCTCGTGTTCTCCGTCATCAGGACCAGGAGCTGATTTGGGGAGGGACATCCTCTGTGTGCTGGCGGCTGGCAAATGCTGCCTGTGGTGGACAGTGAGGGAGTAACAAGAGCACCTCTGAGAAAGGGGGAGATGTGTACGAAAATGAAGCAGCTGGGTGCTCACTTATCCCTGGATCCAGCAGGTGTGCAGTGCTGGGGAGTCCTGACCTCCCCCATGCTGCCCTAATAAGGGTGCAAGATGCAAGACCAGAAACCAGAATTCTCTTCTGTAGGCTTCTTCTCCCACTCATCCCTTCTTTCATATTTGCCTTAGAACCCAGAGGTCTGCAGTGTGGGGTATTGCACAAATCTGTAGCATAGCCCTGCAAAATTCCCAGTATCCTGAGTAAGTTAATGAAGGTGTGTTGTTTTCCAGCTGGTTGGAAGAGATCTTTGTCTTGGAGAGCCTTTCCTCTTGTGAGACCTCCCCTGGGAGGTTATGTGCAATAAGCCTTTTGCTAGCAGCAAATACTGTTCTTGAAGCATTTCCCTGAAGCTTTTGTGGAAGGTGGAGGGGTGGGGTTTCTCTTCTACACTGAAATTAAATGTCAACATTTTACAGCCCATCAGTTGGCCCTTTCAGCTGAAAGATCCCACCGATGCTGTGGGAAGACAGTGTTTGCTTTTTTTTTTTTTTTTTTTTAGTGATGTAGGAAGGGCCACTTCAGGGCAGATGTTAAGAGAACTGGACTACTCAGATATTAAGAAATAAGTTCATCACAAAAGATACAGGTACATTCCAGGCTAAATTTGGATTTTCTAAGATGTTCTGTTGCCCAAACTGAAATGTGAAGTGTAGGCAGTGGACATTCCCTGACTCCAAGAGCAATTTATTACATTTCTTCACATACAGTTTGGCTCACTTACCAAAAGTCCTTCAGAGTTCTCACAAATCCTAGGTTTAGGTCAAACAGGCATATATGCTAAGGGAAAAGGAATGTCCTGAACTGTGCTCAAAACCAATGACTCTATAGTTTAAATATCATTTTGAGGAAAAGAATTTATGTCCCAGAGGAATGAGTTCTAGCAACTCCAGCACTGGTGCTGTGTATGACAAAGTATTACTGAAATGTTTTTCAAAGGCTGCACTGTCTCTCTGGAGATGAGCCCTTTCCTTGCCATCTTTTGGAATGATGGTGGCCAAAATTTTTCCATACTAGGAGTTGGTCAGTGGTCAGTCTTCACCACAGTGTCTCCATGCAATTACTGTGACTTGTGGTCCCAAATCACTGAGGCATTTTTGAAATGTTACTGTTAGGCTCTTAAATCTAAGCTTGGGAGGAGCTTTAATGGAAGGAAAAAAAAAAAGAACAACCCTATTTTCATTAAAGTTGAGGAGTTGGCAGGGATGGAGGCTGCCTAACCTTCAAACAGATGGCTGGAGCTCAGACTGTGCTCTTTTAGTGGCCAGCAAGACCTGAGCTCTAACTGCACTTGTGGCTATAAATAAGCCGTGGACCACAGGCAAATTCTTGTGCTTGCTTCCTCCCTTCCAGAGTGGGTGAATTTGTTCTTAGAAACACAGCTGGTCCATCCTGAATGGTAGGGGCTGTCAGGATCTGTGTGACCTTCCTGTTCCTGTGGCAATCCTTTTTTATCACATTTTGAGTCCCTCAAAGAAACAAGTGAAAGGAAAGGTGTGGATTAATCAAGGGCATTTTGCCATATGTTTTTTTCAGTTCAAGCCTGAAGTAGCACAAAAGGACCACAAGTTTTGATGCAGACTAGTTTCCTGACAAAATGAGTGACTTTTTTTTAAAACATTGATGGAGATGCTTAAATCCTCCTTCAGGCATGAGACCCTTTCTTGGATCATACCTTGTCTCTGCATACCCTGTATAGTCAGCGTGTGCTGCTAGAAAAGCAAAGAGAGCAGCAGCATCACCATCACAGATAGAAAAGTAGGACAAAATCCTGGTTGAAATCCAAGACCTGAGCACAAGCTTGCTTGCAGAGATGATCCAAAATGCTGTCTAAAAGACAGCTGCCTGGAGAATTGGATGTGACCACCCAGGAACTCCCTTGGGTTTTATGCCCAAGCTGCTGACTACAAAGCTTTTCAATTGCATTGTCTATCAAATGCATGTGTAGTTTCAAACAGAAATATCTGCAAATCATCTCCATTGGTTTTGTTGGCTGGAAGTAGTGATCAGTGTTCCTTTTGTTCTACATCTGACAAATGTCTCAAACATGAAGAATAAACAAAGTTGTAATAAGGCATATATGATGGATTCCAAACATTCTTGTGCTTTGCCTTCTGCCATCAATATAGTGGCTATAAACTGGTACTTTGACAAAGACAAATTAATTTGAATCTGTACTTTGATACATCTGCAATGATATATAGAGTGAGTGCATGAAGGATTGAGGCCTGTTACCACCCCTCCACACTGGAGTTTCAGGTTTAATGGACAGCTGAGATACTGTTTAGAAGATCTTTTATCTTTCCTGCATGTCCCTAAGAGAACAGACTGAAAGCTGCCGCCGTCCTTTGACCTGTGTAAGGGAAGCTGAAGAGTGTGAGTTATGAGGAAACAGCAAGAAAAATAGTCTATGATCAAAGCTTGCCTGAGTGGTTCAGTGGGGAGAACCCTCTCGTTACACCAGTGCTCAGAGGTCGTGCAGCTTGTCTGTCCAACAGAGTCTAGTATGGCCCATTTTGCTGCTTGTGCCCAGCTCTGGTCTGGTTCAGGTTTGTTCCCCATTGTGGTCTCCAGTGTTCAGCTCTGACTGGTCTGGGCACTGATGCACTTTGTGACCTAAATCTTGCTGAATTTCTCTTTACACCAGTAGAGGCAACCATAATTCCCCTGAAGCTACAGCACAGCCAGAACCTAGAACCTACCTCTAAAGAACAGGTAACTTTTACTGTGTCCTGACTTCAGCCTCTGCTTCAGATCTGGGCCAGGGGGTTTGATATTTGTCACAGAGGTTTTAGAATTAATCTTACTGATTACTGTGTACAATTGTAAGCAATGAGAGGTATTGCCTGTAACCACATCGACTAAAAGGAAAGCTCCCAGTCTTTTGCCTTCAAATACAATCTACTGCCTGGTTAGCCAGGTCAGGAAAAGAATTCATGAACCTGGGCAGGAGGTCTAGAGCTTAATTTGTGTCTCTTCTGCTGCTGTTGGGGAGGGAAAGGTTTAACAGACCATTGCTCTGATCTGTTTGGCACTTCCGACTTTCTGTGTCTCCCTAGGGAGTGATCTTGGTCCTCATCTGAAAAACTATGGTGAGGGTCTCTTATTACAAGCATTGGGATTGATCAGCTAGTAGCTGTAAAGAATGCCCAGGTCCAGGAAAATCACAAGGCTGCTAGCCAGGAAATATCCCTGGATAGGAAAGGAACTTTCCAGAGTGTAGTTTCAGATCCTCAGTTTGTATTAATGGACCTGGTTCCCTCTTTTGTAGAACTGTGTGCTTGAAAATAAACTGAAATGTAAAAGAGAGAGAGAACTTAGTCATGGTAGCTTAAATTTTTTTCTTTTGAACCACGTGAAATGTCAGGAGGACAGGAAGTTCTCCCAGGGGTAATACCATCCAAAACTCTAGCTGCCTCTGAATTAACAAAGTCCCCAAGTGGACTGATACCACAGGATGCAGATGTTTTAGTTCTGGCAAGTAGCACGAAACTGCAGGCCAAGTTTATGCTAAAATTTTCTTTTTTTTCATAGACACTGCTTTTTTAAAAAAATGAAAACACACAACTAAGTGCTCACCCAGACTATAAGCCTTGTTTAGAAATGTGAATGGGTGTATGTTCTCCTGCTGGCTTGGTAATTTGGTAGATGTTAACACAATGTAAATACAGCACAATACAGTTTGGCATGGTGTTTATAAGGACATATGGGAACTATCATTTTTATGCAACCTAGTACTGGGTTTAGTGCTTCTGAAGGGCTTCTGCTTTGACTGTGTGTGAGCTCGGCTGTAGTGGGAATGAATTATGAAGAGGAGCAAAATGTGCATATCTTGTAAACATGGTAATGTTGAAAGACCCAGGTAGATGGGTAAATGTTTTTCAAAGCCAATACAAAAAAAAAGAGCAAATCTGAGGTCAGATGGCAAAACCTTTGAAATACAGGACGGAGTGTTTATCTTCCTGTTTGAGAGCATTTCCCTCTCATGCCATATGGAGAACAATCACTGATACTGCTTGTCAGTCTAGGCCTGCTCTGGCCCAGCAAAGAGGTGAGCTGCCAGCTACAGATCCTACAATGGGCCCATGTCTTCACTGCTCAGTGATTCCCTTGTGCAGCAGAAATGTTGGACATCTGTTGCTAGCCAGCAAAAAACCCAAAACCCTAGGAATGTGAGTATGAAACGTACTGTCTGAATCAATGAATCAAAGTTGCCACAATCCTAATTTACTGCATGTGAGATGTTTAGACCGGCACAGTCTTCCTGGCCTTTGCTAATATAACATGTTGCAGAGCATCCTTCTGTATCCCATTATGAGAGATGAGTGAATGTATGCAAGGCAAAATGCCAGCAGAGGCTTTCCAGGGCTGCTGAGGGTGTTTGCCAGGGGAGAATGGCTAGGTGATACTGAGGATGTATCAAGCCCCAAATTGCAAGGGGAAAAAAAAAAGACAAGATTTATTTACGTAGTGATCGTTGCAATTGGACTTGGAGGAGTTTCCTTCCTGACCCCAAATCTAGCATTTGGTCTAACTTTGCATGGGTGAGGAAAAACAAACTGACTGAGTATGTGGGAGGCTTCTCAGTGCTGGGATGAATTCCCCACTTCCTCATCCCCCTTCCCAGGCCATCTGTACAAAAGGTTGATCTCTGCTCCTTCTATCCAAGGCAAAATGCTTTGGGTGCCCAAGCTCACGGGTTAGAAGGAAAACATCATCTCTTGTGGCCCATATTGTAGCTGGAGCAAGTCAGAGAAAAGTCCATTATTGTGTCTTCTGCCTGTAGGGGACAAGGGAGCATCATTAGGAAGGGTGACAGCACAGGGTTTTCATTAGGCAAAAGGAAGGTTTCATGCAAGGCCAAGTTACTTTCATTGCTATGGAGGCTTCATGGCACTCTACTTCTTGGGTGTGGGCTCAGTCCCCCCATTGAGACTTGTTTATTCCAGAGCTCAGTAGGTTTCTGGGAAGTGCTGTAATAGCTGGGAGGAGATCCCATGGAGAGGGTGGATTCTCTCGGACACATGCTGTTTAACAATGCCACTGTCTGCAGAGAAACAGAAAATAAACAATGCAGAATCCCTGCCGTAAACCATGCACAAACACCAGAATATGAATAGCCTCTCGGAAGGTGGCTAGTGCCAAGCAGCTTTGCTGCTATTGTTTATTGTGGTAGAGGAACTAGAACCAGCTTTTCAAAATAGGTCAATATTGCCCATTCATAATGGGTTAATGGTTTCTGCAGCTGAAACTGAAGTATAATGGTTCCTGGTGAAATGGGGGAAACATCTGTAGAAAATAAATTTGGAGGCAGTAAAAACTGCAATGAATTAATTTTGTTTTATTCAGACATCTTGGGCAGGGCGAGCAAAGGCCCTGTTTGGATAGCTGTTGCAATTGCAAGCAATAAAGGCTGAGGAATTGTCTCTGAGGACTGATCATTGAGCACCAGGCAAGAGGAGCAGGTGAAAGCAGTCAGACAGGTGGGAGCAAAGCATAGCTGGAGTGGCTCTGAGGGTGAGTTCCTTCCAGCTCAGAGTGTTCTGGGATTCTGTGTCACTGAGCACTGTGAATGGCTCTGCTCAGTAAATTGGATGGCACTGAGAACATAAGGTCAGTGCTGTTGGCACTTCTGGGGGTGTTTTCCTCTGGATTATCTCTGCTCTCCAGTTCTTAGGATTGGATGTGTGTGCCTGGAATGTGTTTGGTGTGATCTGGCATGTATCTCTGTCTGGCTTCATCTGAAAGGAGTTCCCCTTGCACCCTCCAAGATCACCTTGTGATGTGAACCAAAGTGCAGTAAGTGGGGACAAGTTGGAGATCTGCTTCTGAAGCTCCTGTTTGTCTGAATTCAGATGCTTGTGTCGGTGTGCTCTGGGCATGCTGACCTACGTCTGAGGAGGGAAGTAGCTCCTGGGGCATGCCAGCTGCATATCTGTAAAGCCCAAGAGCATGGGGTTGAGCCAAGAGAGAGTACAGGGTGCCTTGATGCTGCCAATTGCCTCTTGTGTTTATTCTTTGCATGCGGGTCAGCTGAGAGGGGATTGTTTTATTCTTCTGTCTGCAAGTTTTGGGCAACCCGGGGAATCTGTGGCTTTTGGAAAGCAGCTCCCTGGACTTTTGACAAGGCCACTGAAACTTATCTGTGGCCTCTGGGGAAGGATTGCAGGTGCCTAGCAGTGAGCCTGTGCATACTCAGTGCCTAGGTGGTAGTGACTCTCATTTATCCTCTACTCATTCGTCCAAGCCATTTGCAAGGACACTTCATGCTGAAAGCAGAGAAGCAACTGCTATGTCTTTGAGTGAAGAGACAAGGGCTTTCCCCAGAGGAGCCAGGTCACTCTAAAATAAGATAAACACCACCTATGCTAATTGCAGTGGAAAACTGAGGACAGCTTGTATTGGGCTGTTGTGTGTTGTCCCTAAGTAGGGATTATGCAGAGCAGCTGGGTTCCAGAAGGGCTCTGGAAAAAAAAGATGCTCAGAAGGGAGCAGTGTCTCCTGCACTCACGGGCAGTTTTCAGGTGTGGGGTTTTTTTTTTTTTTTTTTTTTTGAAGATATATTTTTAGGAGCTGCTGGGATCTGCATTTAGGTTGTAAGCTCTGGAGCCTGTGTTCTATTCACAAATGCATTCTGTAGTGAAGATTGGTTTGTCAGCACTCTTTTTGATTTTTTTTTTTCCTCTCCTAACATATGACCCACTCTGGGTCATATGAAGGGGACATGGATAGTGTGTGACAGAAGAAAGGCTGCAGTCTGCAACTGGCTCTCCAGCTTGGTACTTGGAACATTCCCAGCTGCAGCATCTCCTGCTCCAGCCCTGTGGGCCGGTGCAGCTGGACACAGCACAGAGTAAGTGGTGTATCTGGGACCCCACTGAGGTGGATGGGGTCTATATTTTGGTGAAGTATGACATGTTGGACATGCAGAAACTCCTGCCCCAGCTACTGACATGCTCAGCAAGAATAAACCCCAAGGGGTTATTCAGAGGTGAGTGAAACAAGATCCTTTTCCCTGAACAGCAGCAACGTAGCCTTATGCATCAGAGGCTGGTGAGTACAGTGGCAGTAACTTCCAGCAGATGTCCAGTTGGGTCTGGTCCTAAACTTGGTGATAAGAAGCTCTCAAAGCTTAGTGCTACACCTTAGAGGTCTTTAGCCCCTCCCAGGCACTGTAATGATTAAAACTCTGAGACTGAAGATATAAATGCCTGGAGCTGCTGGAGCCATTCCTTTGGTCAGATGTTCACTGCCTGGTACAAGGTTACACTTCTGCCAGTGATTCCCACTGAGTGTTGTCCCAAGGCACACGAGTACTGCCAGGGTTCATGCCACTCTTGCCAAACCATGTCTGCCTCGGCCCCATTGCAAACCAGGTCCTGAAAGGAAAAGAGCAAAAATCAAGGAGACCCTTTTGGGTCTGACCTGCAAGCATGGCAATACATTCTGTTTGTCCTGCAAGCTCTCCAGCGATGAAGAAAGCAAATACCAGTATGGAAATAGCTTGTCTTGACTCTCCAGTCTTGCCAGAGTGCAGACTAACACTGCTTGCCCTGCTGCAGTTGTGCTCTGAGCTTGCCTGCCAAGGACAACCACCCTTGTGTTTCAAGAAAGCCCTGGTAAACCAGAGAAATGTACCCTTAAAATCATGCTAGACAAGCTTTTGAAAGCTCAAGAATTAAAGAAGTCTGGATGGATGAGAGAATCAAAAATTCTTGAAGGATTACTTGGCCTCACAGAACAGACCAAATTCTAGCTATTTTAGGAGCAGATATTTCCAGATTATTGTTTTAGGTACCCCTTCACTGAATTATTAGGCATGCCTGACAGTCTGCTGCATAGAATACCTTGAAGAATTAGGGAAATTTTATCTCTTCTCAAACACCAGGGAAGTGAGACATATGGAGACTAAAATCCACATCCTCAAAGGAATGTAGATTTGTAATTTGCACTGGAAAGTGGTGGAGATAGCAGGATTTCCTTAGGGTTATGGTTAAGCTGATTGACTTTTCTGGTATATTGGCATGTAATTGATTATCTTGGAGGCTCTGGGTCTAAGCATTTTCCTTAGATGATGTCTGTAGGGGAGGACAGAAATGAGCCTGTGTCTCCTGAGCCAGTCTTCCCTCAGTTGCTTCCCTGAGTCACTGCTGCTGCCTGTGATGGTGTTTCTTACCCCTGCCTCTGAATCAGCTGATTTGAGCTCTGTGGGAGCCAGGTGGGCTCTGATTTTTGGTAAAGTTATTACAGGAATCGTCTTTCAGACTCAGAACACAAGACTCTTCTCTTATTCTCCCTGTTATCGCCCTGTTTTCAGCTGTGCAGTCTGGAGTGCCCGGACTGGCCTCACCTCTCCTTGCCTAACCTCTCACAAACAGCCACGAATTTTTGAAAAGGGCCTTGGTTTGCTCTGCCAGCACTCCGTAATTTTGCCTTTCCTCCTTGCAAGCCACACTGAAGCAGCGCTTTGCTATTCTCCGGGAGGAAAATAAAAAAAAAAAATAAAGTAGGTCATGGTGTCATGTAAGGCAGCGGCGCGCTAACATGGAGCCAGGCGAACGGAGCGAAAAAAACCCCGGTGGGATGGGAGATGATGAACGGCCAGCTGTGCGGGATAAACAGGGATGAAGGGATCGATGGGGAGCGCAGAGCCCAGCGCGCAGGTGGAGGCGCCGGGTGCCGCTCCGCTCCCGGGGCCGGGGGCTCGGCTCCGCTGGACCCTGCGCCCTCTCCCGGCACAGGTGAGTCCCGTCCCTTCCCCCTGGAGCAGCTTTCCGTGCTCTTCCAAGCAATGGTGGTGTTTGGGTTTTGTTTTCATCATGGTTTTTTTTCTTCCCCTCGCACCGCAGTTCAGTCCAAATAGCCCTCGCAGAAAGCATGGGACAGGCATGGAAAATCACTCTTAGCAGACCAAAATTATCTTTGGTTGCAGATAATTTTATTTTTATTTTTAATTTTTTTACCCACTTTATAGATTTGAGTCCCCTTGTTTATGTCAGCTGTGTTTTTTTCAGAATTAATTTTGAAAGAAGGAGGGGGTTTTATGCCTGCTAGCTCTCTTGATTCTCACCCAGCATTACTCACTGGGCCTGGAATAGATCTCTTTGGAAGATGGACTCAAGCCTGACCTTATCTCTGAGGCAGGATTCCACCCTAGTGTTGAAAAGGGAGAAATTCAGGTCTGGCTTATCCCTGTAAGCATCCCTTAATTTGGGACACTTGTTACAATTCGGTGTGGATGATGATCTCTGCTACATGCATAATTTAGAATTTCAGCCTATTAAAAAAAAAAAAAAAAAAAAACAACAAAACAACCAAAAACAAGGGTGAGGATCAAACTCAAAAGACAAAAATATTTCAGAGCAGTGCCAGCTGAGAGAGCTTGGGATGTTGATCTTCTTGCTGTAGTCCTATAGACACAGGGATTGATCTTGACTTTCACCAGCCTGTTTATGCCATTGCTATTGTCACTCAAGAAAAATTCACTTTGAATTTGCCCTGGATCAACACATGTTGCAGGGCTCCCAGTCCTCCAAAACACATGCAGCAAGGACAATTTTCTTCTTCCCCAGGTCTCAACCCCCAGCCTCAGAATTGGGGTGGGGGCCCACTGGGAGGAAGTGATCCTGGATTAAGAGGCTCAAACTGCCAAAGATTAGAAGTGAGGGTTCTTTTAGAATTTGGAGGGCTTCATGGTTCCTGTATCCCTGTTCAGAGAAACCAAAAGTTTTCTCTGTAGGGCTGGAATTTAAATCCTGCTCATAGCTCCCATCCTCTGACTATAAATTCCTCTTCAGCACCTTGAGGCAAACCATCCCTTGGACCCAGTGTTTGGGGATGTAGCTGTCATGTTTAACAAGCTGAAATATTTTTGTGTTTTTTTTCTCCACTCTTTCCCTGTATCAAACAGAGCTGGTGGAACAGAGCTGGGCAGTCTCTTGGTGTTGTCAACATTTGCTGCCTGAGCTGCACAGAAACCAGTGCTGAAGTCCTGTGTCTGAATGACTCTTGAAATCTTCATCTTTTCCAGTTCTTCAGCCAATTTACTTCTGCAAATGCTTGGAAATGCTGGTGAGTGGTGGAAGCAAGCAGTCTCCAGTCTAACCAAGGATTTCTCCTGCTGCTGTCTCTGTGGAAGAGATTTTAAGGTCAGTTTTAAAATAGTTCTGCCTAGAAAGAGCTGGTTTGGGAGGATGGCACTAGCTAATATGCACAGAGCAGAGATCTGCAGCCAGTTGCTCCTGTAGACAGCCTGTATCTGGTGTTTGAGCTGAACCGTGGCGTGCAGAAAGCTCTTCTGTCCAGAGTGAGAGTCTCAGCAGTGCCAAGGGCCAATTACCCCCTCCCTGTCAAAAGTAAGTGTCCTGTTTACTGTTTGAACTGGCTGACTCAAAATTCCAGCTTTAGTCTGTGCTTCTAAAAGGTTTTGGTTCCAAGGATCTTTCAATACGTTGCAGACATCAACAAGCCTTCTTGCTGCCCCTAGAAGGCTGCGTGGTGAGGAGGATTTCCCCTCCTTAAGAAAAGAGGCCACAGGAAGTAAGGCAGGGGGGTGGCTGCCCATCTCTGTCCCTGTTCCTGGCTGCTGCTGCCATCCTTGTGCCTCCCCTCACAAAGGCCCTGCTTGTCCTGCAGTTACCAGCCTGTTTTATGAGCGGAAACTGAATCAGCGCATGGCGCTCACCAATGTAGGCCACTGTTGCTTCTCCTACCCACGAGGTGTGAGCTTGGAAAACAGTTTGAAACAGAAGCATAAAATGGGCTTTGTTGAAATGTGTTAGCTCACCTAGAAGTCTCCAGAACCCGTGTGTGTATTTTTGGAAGCAGAATATCCCAACTTTACAAGTTGCAGTATTTGGAAGCACAGCACAATTATGTGGCTGTTCCAGCCCCTGTGAGACCGGGAGATGAAAATAATGATGTTTGGGATAGTGAGTGGGGTGGAGGGAGCCTTTTGGAAGCAGCAGTAGATTAAATGGCATCAAAGCATTGGTGGTGTTCATTTGCTTGCCCAAAGGTCTTTAGGTCTTCTATTAGGCTCTCCCTAATTATTTCTAAGGCAATAAATCCAAACAGAATACTGAAAGAGGTTCAGCCAGACCAAGAATTGTATTTTAATGTTCCTCCTAGTACATTCAATTATTAATCATGTTTAGAAGATTGGCTGGTGCCACTTTTTCTTTCTCATTTTGTATTTGTTGTGATCAGCAGGTATCCTGATAACCAGAGCCTCAGCATTTCAGAGGACTTTGTGCCAAACAGTGTCTCTTTACTCATTTATTTCTTCCCTTACTCATTAAATATTAGGAGCTGTAACAAAGCCTGCTGTCAACCTTTGGCTTGGATTCCAAATACTGACCCACATCCAAATTTTGCAATTGGTTCCATTTGTTACAATGGATGGAACTAATTCTCTGGATCCAAGGACAATTAGATGAATCTAGATCATAATTCTGGGCACTGAACTCAAAAAATAAGTTCATTTCCCTTTATCTACTCCTTCCATTGACTAATAATAGTCCAGTACAAGCCTTCCCTCTTTAAAAATCTATTATGAGCCTCCTCAAAGGCCAGTGGAGCCTATAAAGAGAGCATGACAACCTGGGAGGGAACAGCTTGTCTTCACGTGCTTGCAGGACCAAAGCAGTGGAAATACATACTTTGGGGGACTTCCAAATAATCATCTTAATTTTAGTTTTGCCTTATGTCCTGGCCTCCATATTTTAACCCACATTGGACTATTTAATTATCTATTTTGATTTTCCCTGTTGTGAACTGCCCAGCAATGCTTTTGTGCACTTTTCCACTGGACGGCAGCTGAACCATTGCTTTGTGCTGGAGAAGTGATTCAGGTCCTGGGTGTTTCCTTGTCAGTGCTGGGGATGCTCTGGGTCTAATATTTCCAGGCTGATATGGAAATATCAAAAAGCTGCTTGCTCTCTGTGATCACTCTGGGTTTGGTGCTCTCCCTCCTGAGAGATGCCTCCTCTGTCAACATCCCCAGCACAAACTAGACACCTGTGGTGCTGTCTCTGGAGCGTGGAAGACAACTTAATTCTGTTTCAGTAGCATCATTTCATTTCAGGATCAAGCCCAGTAGTAGCCCAGAGCTTTTAGGTTAGTTACTGTCCTGCTAAAATAAAAAGCTGAGTTCGTAAGTGACCTTATGGTGANTAAAATAGGCCCAGAGGAAACAAGCCAGGGACACATGCTATTCATAATAATGCCTCCAGAGAATAGCTCATTTTTTTCTCTTCCAGTGGTATTGTCAGGCTTGTGTACTTTAAAACAGATCTGGCACCAACAGTAAAGATAAGTTAATGAAAGTCTGCAGAGGGTTTGGGGCTTTTTAATTTTTTCCCTTTAAATTAAGGGTAATGATAAGTTCTAATGAAACCCTATTTTAAATTTGGATTCTTTTTAACATCCCTCACTTGTAGTTCTGAAGACCTTTGCCAGCTTTTCTACATCTTGAAGAACAGAGGATATTTTGAGTTGCTGTGCAGCAGCAGGAGAATGCACAAATCTTAAATTTCTGAAGAACCATGAGCTAGTTACTCATGCAGTGTCAGGAGAGTCATCTGTAATTCTTTTACTCTACAGAGTCCTGGGGAAACAGCTGGAGCATTGTGTACAATTTGCTGAGCACATTTCAGGGAAGATGTGGACAATGGGGAGATGCCAAAGGAGAACAGGGAGAACAATTGTAGAGCTTGAAAGCATAACCTCAGAACAAGAAAGGGGGGAAAAGCTGACTTAACTGTAATTAAAATAAAGTACAAAAAAGAGTTTTCAAAATATGTAGAGAAACTCACACAGAGAGGGAGAAACACTGTTCTCCACAGCAATGGAGACAGGTTGGGAAATAATGCACTTAAATTGTAACAAGGAAGAATCAGGTTGGATGCTTAGGGAACCTTCCCAGACACTGGAAGACACAGAGACACTGATGCAGTAGTTTGAAATATTTGGGAATGTCGTGGGGTTCCTGTCACTAGAGGTTTTTAAGGTGAGGTTAGCCAAACATGTTAAAAATAACATACCTCACGCTCAGTTACCAGAAGTGACCAATATTTGCTTAGGACTTTCTAATAACTGTCAAATGCTTAACTCAAACTTTTTGAATCATGGGAAACTTAGCTACACTTATCTTTGCAAACCTTACAACTTAGAATAGAGGAAAAGCTTTGTTTTGAGCTAAACTACCTCTTCTGTTGTCTTCAGCAGATCTTGGATTGTGTTTGCAGGTATCACCGAGAATAAACCAGGAAAAGATACCCAAGGAGTTGAGGCCTGAGACCTCAGCTGAGATGGGTGCTTTGAAATCATGTACGAGGAAGCAGAATTACTTAGCCAAAATGTAATTCTCATGATGTTTAGCCCACATTAACCCCAGAGGGAAATGTCAGCTGGTTTTCCCAACACTAATGCCTATTAGACCATGAAATATTTCTCCCTCTGGGAGATACTTAGAAGTAAATTGGACAAACTGCTGGAAAATGTAGGGTCCTGTATGGTTTGGAGACAAGAAGTTCCACTCAGTTGGGGCATCTGAACTGGGTTCAGTTTCCTATTTTGTCACTGTTTTATTGTGTCCTTGCATTGCTTTTATTTTGAGAGCTACAGTTGGGAAGAGCAGGAAGTGCTGAGATACTCTGACTGGAGGGTCTGAAGTGGTGTAGGATCTAATCCTACTCCTGCTTTCAGAGATGCTGTGTCTGCAATTTAGTATCAGTGATGCTAAAGCAAAGTAGACTTGGACACATAAATTCCTGTGTTTGGGAGTTAAAGGTTATTACAAAACTGTGGACCAGCAGTTAGTCTCGGGCACTCTGACACAGTGCTGATCTCTCAGCTAATTCCCTGCTGTTTTGCTTTTAGAAGGCAGCATGACATGTGTAACAGCTGTATGGGGTCATTTCCATCACTCACCTGTGGAAGAGGCAGCAGTGAAATGAGAATGGTGCCTCTGCTTGCATTTTGGCCTAACGTAGGTCTCAAACTCTCCTTTGGTCCAGGAGGTAGCAACGCCTGTGCTTTTGCATTACCTATGGAAATACCTCTTCAGGAACTTACCCAGAGCCCTGCTCTAAGAGTGTTGTTTCCAAGTGGCATGTGGTCTTGTATGATCTGGCTTTGTTTTTAGTGCTTTTTGGAGAACAGCTTGAATTTTTGTTAGTTTGTTTTGCTTTGCTCCTTATTATTCTGATGCAGAATACTCCAGTCTGAAGCACGCAGGATTGATTATCGTCGTGGTTAACCAAGCAATGCTACTTACCAAGCTCTTAGTGGGTTCTTTCCAGATAGCAGCTGAGGAGCAGGGTTGTAGGCTTGCTGTGTCTTCTGAGTGTGCACCTAAACATACTCGAACTCTGAAGATGTTTAAGCAAAAGTCTTGATACACATGTCAAAAACTATTTTTGTAATGTTCCAAATACTCCTGAATCAGTTATGTACAATTAGACATCAGAATTTAGGCTAATGTTGGGGTTTCTTTTGCATAGGGCTGGGAATAAAATGTAAATGGATCTGAAGGAACTCTAAAATGTGGGAAAATTATCTAACCTGGTTTATTCTGGTGTTCCCATTTGGGAAAGGCAAAGCCATGGAACCCACCAGAGCACCTTTTCTATGTTCTCTAGGTTTGTAGATCCTGTGCTCCTGAGTATTTAATATTTTTTGCTATCTTGTTTTTTTCCTAGCTTCTTTCAGCTTCATTAGAGTCTTATTTGTGTCTAATCAGTCTGTACTGTCCTTCAACTTCAGGCTGTCTTTCTTACAAATCTGTGTAATGCAGAGATAGAAGCTGCTCCAGGAGGTTTTCTAGCTCAGCACGATGCCATACCAATATTAACATCTGAACGTGTGACCTTGTTAGTTCAGTATTTGCAAGGTAGGTATTTTTGTCTGTCCAATGCACTGCTTATTATTAACGAGATGTGCTGTATAAAACAGTACCATTACATTTCTCCCAGCTGGAAGCCTTACTCTGTGCTAACTTACTCATTATAGGATTTGGGGAGAACTTGAGCCATGGCTTGGAATACAATTCTGGCAGCAAATGATTCTGCAGCTAGGCACTAATGCTGTGTGACACCCTATAGCCATTGTATCAACAGCTCATGAGCAAAATCCTAAATTTGTGCAGTAACTACAAGGATCCTTCTTCGTGTCACGGTTTGTTTCTTGTGGGACTTGGTGGAAGTCCAATGAAGTCTGCTATTTCCAAAACCATCAGGGAGAAATTAATGAATCAACATAATAAATAACTCACTGCTTATTTCCTGAAACAAAGAGCACCTGTGACATCCAAGGGGTAGCTGCCTGGCAGGAGGCTGGTGGCACTTTGAGGTGCATAGGAAAGTTGGGACTGGGTAGAGAGCTAGGGACAAGTGGATACACAGAACCAAGTGTGTGGTTTGGGCTATGAGACCTTTTTGTCAGGTGTTGGTGCCTCTTCAATGCCTCTTTCTGTTCCTTGATAATAAAGCCCATGTTTGTGTGGGATCTGACCTCAGAAGAGGTTAACGCTTCTCCTGCTGAGGAAAGCCAAGTCACACTCCTTTCAACCCTGTTTGCTGTTGCTTGCAAGGCTGTTTCTATTTGTGTTGTCCTTTGGGTGTGATGCCTGCAAGGTGGGAATTGCCTTAAGCTTGGTTTGTTTGGTGAGAGAAAGAAGGCCTGTTTGTTGGGTATGTTCTCTTCTGAACTTCAGCTTTTGCCAGCTTAGTCCCAGCCCTCAGGCTAAAGACACAGGTGTGAAGTGAGGTGAGCTATAAAAAGAAAAACACCCCAAACCCCCAAAACACATGGAGTGGGCTGGTGAATGGGGGAGAGGAGGAGGTTTGCTGCTGATCCTGGGTTGTGTGAAAGGCAGTGAGGGTCTGGACCTGTGTTTCAGCAACCCAGGGTATCCTGAGGCTGTGTGTGCCTACTGACAGTGCTGCAGCAGGTAGCTGGAGAGCAGGGTCTCTCATGTAGGAGCCCTCTGGCTATGCCCGGGGTGGGAGAGGCTGCTTTCCTCCTTGTCTTTAAGGATTTAGTCAGCCTAGAGCAGAACAAATAATGTGGGAGCTGCCCCACACCGGCCCCTCCTCTCTGAGCAGGCTGAACGGCCCCTCCTCTCTGAGCAGGCTGAACGACTGCAGCTTTCTTGTTAAACAGGTTTAAGGTCACCCTTTAAATCAATCTCACACTTGAACTGTAGCCTTTGCATGTGCAAGATATTGCTTCTCTGCCGTACCTTAAGGAGCACCCATGGACAGAGGCATCTTTAATGTTGATATTGCACAGACTGGTGTAAAAAAAGTGCTTTTCCTTCTTGGAGACTTTAGAGATAACACCGATGAGTCTGTGTCAACTTTGTTTGAGTGGACTTGAGAGGAGGATTATCTAAATGCCAGTTTCTCTTCTGGAGAAATGGAAGTTGCTTAAGTAGTCAATGACTCAGCTTCTCTGGCTGTAGGATGCAGATGAGAAATGTTGGCTTTCCAGATAATGAATGAGATTTTCCCACTTGGAATGTGCTTTGCAAAACGTAGGGCGTTAAAAACGGTGGGATGAAGGTCAGCGAGCAAACTCATGCTCAGCCTTTGACCCATCATAAGATGACTTAGCCATGTAGTGACTGATGGCCCAGAAGAAGATAGTGAGGTTTCTGCTCCTGTGTTGTTGAACAGCAAAAAGGATGAGCACAGAACTGCTTCTTCCACAAAAGTTTTTAATATAAATTATGTAAAGAGAAACTCTGGGAGATAATGAAATACAGAAAAGGTGCTCACAAATCTTCTAGTGATGCCTTGGGAGTCACTGTAGTATGACACAGACTTAAAAATGTTTGGGTGGTGGGAGCTGAATTACAGACTGGGGAAGTGGCTTTTACTTTCTAGTGGGACATAGATTCCCTGCAGCAAGGTCTTTGCTCCACTCTTGTGTAATAATGACTTTCCCTTTGAAGACTTGCATTTAATAGCAATCTTCAAAGATGCTGAAGCAGAAACAGCTCTCTGAACAGAAGTTTTGGGTGAGATGCCAGAGGAATGAGCAGAGTTAATTCCAGTGAGTCCCTTCCCAACACTGTGGTATGTAGTTGGGTTCAGTGGTGAATTCTCACCACAAATCAAGAAATACTTTCCAAGATGCCCTACAGAGCTGTTTCCTGAGTGACCTTGCTGTGCTAGGTCACTGCTACCCACTGATGCCAAACCATGAGTGGGGTTTAGTGGATGGGAGAGGGAGGTAATGTGGAAAAGGGATGTTTGCCCATTGGACCACTCTTGGTCATGGAACGCTGCTGTCGGGCGATTGCCAAGGTGACATGGGAAAGTATTTTATTGATCATTTAAGCAGATGAATTATTGCTGTGTCTTCCCAAAATGGTTTTTCATGTTTGCACTTTTTTGCTGAATAAAGTTGTCCTTGTTTCCCACCAGGCTCTGAACTGACGTGTGGAGGAGCAGAGCCTGGCTAACGTTGCCAGAGATGCAGCTATCCCAGAAAAGCAGGCAGGTATGCAGGGATGGTGATCATGGTGCTCTGTATTTGTAAGAGGGAAATTGTGTGAATCCATACGTTATGGATGCTGACATCTCCTGACAAAGATCTTATAAAACCTAGCAGTCATCTTGAAGGCAAGAATTCATTCTGCTTGATCTGCCAGCCATACTGGCTGCCTCCAAAGTTATGTGTGTTTTCCCTTGTAAATATTTTCAGCGGGCTGTTTTCCCAGGACCATTTTGCTTACCTTCTTCTCCATCCACCCTGTCTGCAGAGTGATTTTTTAGATCAAGAGAAGGGGAGAGGATGTTGTTTGTAGCAATCAGTGTTATAAACATGCCCTGTATGGTTATTTTGGAAGAGTAACAGTTTTCGCTGTCACTCTGTAGAGTGACTTAGCTCCCCAGAAGTGTTCCTGGTTTGCTCCCAGGAACAGGACAGTCTTGTCTTTCACCCAGCTTCACTGCTCAGTTGAGGAGAGAGGAAATAGAAGCTGGAGCAAGGATTCACTATGATCGTGACTCCTTGCTTCCTCACCCTAGCTCAACATAGAGCTGCCTGGAGGCTGCTCTGCTTTAACACTGCTGGCAAAATTACACTCCTGCCACTCTTCTTCCTCGCCCTGGCTTGCCCTCCCTGGTAGGGTGATGCTGGGAATCCCCTGCTACGTGTGCAGCTGTGGGGGTGACACAAGCACAGCTTTGTGTTCAGTGTGCCATTTAGAAGCTGTTTTCTCATTGCTGATGATCAGAGCAACATCTGTCTCCTTCTTTACAAGGATGCAATTGTAAGATGATCAGAAAAGCTGTGTTTCTGAGGCTGCTACTTATTCTAAATACTGAAATGGATTCCTGCACCAGCAGAAAGAATCTCGTGATATATAGATAGACCTTATAATCTGTTCTGCATTAGCAAGGGATGGAGGCAGTCCAAGCAGCAATAATGAAAGCTTGTCTGATGGAAGGCTGTCAGGATCCTTTTAGCTACATCTTGGTGATTTAAGTTGGGCTAAGTGCTGTCCTGCTTAGCTCTTAGGCACAGAAGTTTGACCTGGGTGGGGACTGCAGATCCCTGTGTGCACCATTACCAGCACTGCCTGGGATAGCTGACAGGCATGCTGGGCTGGGCTGGGCTGGGCTGGGCTGGGCTGTTCCAGTGCTGCCTCCTTCAGTGTGGTGAAGGCCAAAAAAAATGGTATGTTCATCACTAGTCCCTAATGTTGTCCCTAGTACTGCGGGGAGAGCCACTAGCTTTGGACTTTGAGCACACACTCAGACTTGCTGAAGTAGGTGCCTGCAGTGCAGCTGTGCCTGAGAACTGTTTGACTCGTTCATGTGTGGGCACCTGGGTTTGGTCTCTCTGAGTGAGGCTTTCCTGTCACCTGCCTCTGTCTGGGCACAATCCATGACTTCTGTAGATCTTTCTCAAAGTGGCACCTACTCTTTCCCACTTCTCATGGGAATCATCATCCTGCCTCTGATTGCCTGGTTTCTATCCTGTTTTTTTCATCTCCATAGCTCCATGGTCTTTCCCTTGTGCAGATGAATAAGGGTTGCAGTGGTGAGCTTCCTTGAGGAGCAGAGGCTGGATGAAGGGGCAAAATTTTCAGGCCTCTGGTCTCTTCATGTGCCTGGACAGAGTTCAATTGTGTGTCATCCATGGGATGTCTGGGCCCATGTGGCTGTTTTCGTGGGCTTAGAGTTCTTTATGTGACTTCCCCTATTTTCAGCATTATTTTCTGCACCCTTCCTATTGTTCTTGTTTCATCTGTTGCTTTCTGGTGAGAGCAGTGCCCAGCTCTTCAAGAGCTCTACCCCACACCCAGCAGATAAAAAAAAAGGCATTTGTGGCTGGTGATGTCCCCAGGACTGGAGCAGTCAGTGCATGGCTATCCAGTCTCCACCTGAGGAGGCAGGTGAGCATGTCTGGGTAACCTTGTGGTAACTACAGAACAAATGGTCCATAAACCAAAAAAGAGCTGGAGCCTTTTCCTGCACAAGGCCAACTTGTGACTATAATGGGGGGAGTCAGCCAGCAGAGGTGGCTTGTCCAGATGTTTTACTGTCTTTTAGAGTATATGTGCTTAGGGTGTTGCTTGCAAAAAAACCTGTTTTTTTGTCAGTGGAGTAACTTATATGTCTGTGTCAGATCTTCAGGAGGTATTGTCAGTGGGAGTATGGAATCTCCTGATCTCTTTTAGCTCTTTGACCTTACTTAAATTCCCTGAGTTCTCAGCAAACAAAGATTAATTGAATGCCTTTAGACATTCAGTGGAAGTTCATGCTGCAGTGACCTTACTGATTGCCACTGACAAGAGCAGGAAGAATTGTACTTTTGAGCTTTTACAGGCACAGCTTTTCATCACTGTGTTGGACAAGATCTGTTTCCCATGGGGAAGGAACATATTCGTGTGCAGAAGGAGGTGTTATTTTTCTCAGCACTTTTGGAGGTTTGACTAGCAAATAGATACTTGAAAAAAACTAGCAAATTGGCTGTCAGTTGAGAGTAGATGAAGAAATATAGTTGCTGGTGTCTTTATAGTGTTTGTTTCCAGTGCAAAGGCTGTACTGTAGTTTGAAGTGTCTTCTCTGTGGCCTGATTTGTTGAAGAGAAGGAAGTATTGGCTAAAGAGAAGGTGAGGTGTTTGGATTAGAAGTTAGGCTGGAGCTCAGGAGATTTTAGCTGTATTTTTGGGTAGGCTATCAATGACACATGTGACCACAGGCAAGCCACAAAACACGTCTATGACCTTGTCTTTATCTTATTTACCTGAATCTTAAGCTCTTTTGAACAGAATCTGTCACTACTGACTATTTGCAGGATGTAGTACAGTGACTCTGCTTTCTGGGCCAAACCTTGGGATGCTGCTGTTCTACAAGCAGTAGCTCGAGCTCATCTGTTTCAACCGTGTCATTAGCCTGCAGAAATCCATAACCTCTGCTGGAGCTTCCTTTGCCCCCAGCTGCATGTTTGGAAGGACTGTGTCCCTAGACATTAGGAGAGGAGCTGAGAGGCTGCATCCCATTATTGTTTCAGTATTTATGCACTTTCTTTTAATGTGCATTGCCAGTGCTGGCTGCCCTTTGCCAGCGTCATAAGCAAAGCAGCCATTGCTCATCTAGGTAATGTGTTGTGTCCTTACAAAGTCATTGGCATAGGTTTCCCTGGCACTCACCTCAGTGCCAGATTCCCTCTGTCACCTCGATGGATTGCAGTAACACCCAGCAGTAATGCTCTCCACAGTGCTGATCCTCTCCCGAGGCTGAGTCCTTTGGGCCATGTCCTTAGAGGTCTTTATCACTTGTCCCCAGAGTCTTGTGACATCACCATCACTTACACTACATTGCTTTAAAATGTTCCTCCTGCCTTACCTTGCTCTGCCAATCTGTCTCTGCCTGCCTTGCCTGTCCTGTAAGCCTTTGGAGAAAGGGCTTAGCTGTGTCACTCCTGCTGTACTCAGTCATAGCTTGTCCCTTGGTGGGGAGTAGCCCCTGAACTTTCACTCACAGAACAGCTTTGATTGTGTTAGGAAGGCCTAATTATAGGGCAGCTAAGGTCTCCAGTGCAGCCTCTAAGCACAACAGTAATATACATAATAATTTGGGTAGCTGCATGTGTTCTGAGACCTCATGATAACCAGAGCTGGAGCAGGTCATATTTTTTCTTTTCCCTGAGTGTATATTTTGATAGGTGCAATGGGCATGTCTGCAGTGTGCTTGTCCTATTAAAATTGTTTCTATTATGAGATTTCCTATTTGGAGAAGTGATTACAGATGCAATCCCATATAACACTAGTTTACACTCTCCTGATCCCACTGTAGGTATCCTGTTATGGGCCCAAGTGTGCTAAAACTTGTCTCCACGTATTTTTGCTTTCCTTGGTAAAAAGCAACATAAATACCTGGTAATCTGAAGTTGGACCCTGTGCAGTACAAACCCAGCATTAGCCCACTGGCTACTGCATTTAACAGTACTGTTTCTGGAGTAACACACAGTCTGGCAGTATCCAAACTTGCAGCAGCCCAACACTGAGTGTGCAACCACTGCTGGATCCTTGAAGTAGCCTCAAAGACAGGATAACACTGGGAAAAATATCAGCCAGGGCACAGAATGAGAGCTGGTCTCAGGGTAATCACTTCTACATCAGTCTGTGAGTGGTCATAAGCGATCCAGCTGACAGAGAAAATAAAATTTATTTTGTGTGTGCTAAGGAAGTTGCTGCCTCAGACTGGGACATTGAAGTTCAGTTTTGTAATTCCAGGTGAGTTAAAGAGGAGGCTTACAACCCCTCTCTGTTCCCTGGGTAAGGCCATGACAGCTGTGTTGTGCTCATGCCTACCAGACCCTTGCTAAAACTACCTGCTCTTGACCTTCTGTTCTGCACTTTAGCCTTTTCCGTTCTAGATATGCCTAAAGCACATCCAAAGTGCTGGATGTCCAGTCGCATTCACTTCTGGCTGGAATTGTGATCCAGAATGGTGTTTACTTGTGAGGGATGAAGCATGGCAGCCTCTCTGATTACTGCTGAGAGTTGAATTTAGGTGTGCAGGCTCTGATAACCCAAGCTGGAAGCTGGCCAAGGACGCTAAGGTGAACTGCTTTGGGGTGAAGTGGTGTAATAGCTCTAATAACCAGAGGGACCAGGCTTTATTTCCCTTAAACTGTTATCATCATGGGGATTTTTACGCTGTTCTTAGGTTTGCAAGGAGAGGGAGAACACCACTTTATTAAGCAAAGGCTCTGGGGGAGTAAAAAGAAGGCACTTTTCTCAGAACCTTGACATGTAGCACGCTTCTTCTCCTCCGGCTATCTCATGCCAGCAATACAGACGTTCCCTGCTGGCATTCCCCCTTCCATCCGTGTCAGTCGGTCTTACTAAGGCTCGTTTCAGCCCTGTAACTGCGTCTTTCCCGCAGCTTCACTCCGAGCTAACTCTCGGCCGCGCTCTGCTGCCGCCCGGAGCTGTGTGCCCGGAGCCTTCAGCACCGGGAGAGCTCCAGCGGGACATCGCCGGGCGGTGCTGGGGAGGAGCAGCCGATGGCACCCGGCAGGTGGGGGATGCTTGCAAATTAGTTTGCATTGAACGCATTTTAAATAATTCAGTTCAGATTAGGGGTTATGCTCTGCCTAGCTCCGTGCTGACTCTCCAGCTCAGGCTGGAGCCCTGGATTTAGGGAGCAGTGGTGGTTTTCCTTCACCTCTGCGACTGGTTGCTTCCTCCCCAGCTGTGCTCTGGACAAGCAGGGCCTGTGCCCAGTCCAAGCCTGGGCAAGTTTCCTGCTACTTTGCTCAAAAACTTTTTGAATTGGAATTGGGTTTTGCCTTAGATTTGCACTTCACTGCATTGCGTGCAGCACGGATCTGTTCTTAGAAGAGGAGGATCTGCTTCCACCTAGAAGCATCCTTTAACAAAGTGATTTAACAAAAATGACAATAGGGCAGAATTTGCAGGAAAGAGAAAACCTTATCCCAGAAGCTAAAGGCAGGATCACAGAAAACATGAAGTGGTGAATAAGAGCAGGCAACAAAAACTTCAGATACTCTGCATAGGTAAAGCAAAATTATTTTTGGCTCTTGTCATGTATTTGGAGCAGAACTCCCTTTCTGTCTATGTGAAACAGAATGCCATGAGGTTTTAAGTTCTCCATGTGACCAGATGGGGTTTGCCGCAACAATAGGGTTTCTGCTTGGTTTTGGGAAGGGCAGCAGTTTTGTTGGCATTACAAAAGGCTATGTGTGATAAAATAAGGAACCTTCTTTCTCCAGCACTTCTGATTTATGAAACTGCTGGAAATCAAAACTTCTTTGCAATTTGGATAATTTTTTTATTCCTCCAAACTGTACTGGATGTTCTTCACATATTAATTTGTGGATTACAGAATGTTCTAGGCAAAACATCAGTGGGACAGTAAAATGTTAATACAAGAGTTCAGCTGACATAAAATAAAACCACAGTGTTCTTCTATCCTGCTTAATAATGACTCAAGTGAAATGGGGACAGTTGTGT
Source organism: Pachycephala philippinensis (assembly GCA_013397055.1). Classification (NCBI taxonomy): domain Eukaryota; kingdom Metazoa; phylum Chordata; class Aves; order Passeriformes; genus Pachycephala; species Pachycephala philippinensis. Next base: position 543,599 of record VWZT01000192.1, read on the forward strand.
GGTCTGGTGGCTAGTGAGGGGTGTGGTCCTCTGGATTCCTGGAGCTGCTTCCCAGCTCTTCTTTCCCATGCTGGGTGACCTTAAACAAGTTTACCCCTTGTAAATTGGAGCCTGATGTCTGGCTAGGAAGGCTTATTAGGAAACTTAATTTTTGAGAGAGCATTTTGGGAACTTGAGATGACAGGTGCTAAATAAAGGCTCTTCTCTCTATTAAGTAGCTCTAAGAAAACACACTCAGATTCCAATTTTGTGACACTGGTACTTTGGGAACTGATCTTTTGGCTTTTTATGAATTGAGCACTCTTTATCTGGATGACAAACGTGGATACTCCTGACAATTTTTCTGGAATGATTGTTCCAATTGTCAGCACTTTGGTTTATTGGCATCAAAAGAACAATGGTTTAATTTCCACTTCAGCAAATTATTCTGGATTTAAACAGAACTCTGTGGCAGTGGTCACAAGACTGGCAAAAGGTGCCCCAGAGCCAGGAAGTTAAATTGATTGCAAATGGCAGTAAAACAAACTGGCTGAGCTTTGCGTTCTGAGCTGAGTGTAAGGTATCTGTGGGGAAAAGCAAAGCAAACAGCAGGAAAAAGTGTGTTGCAGCAAATGAAGACTGGGCATGCAAGAGAAAAGGATTATCCTGCAGAATACCACTGTTAGGGCATTTAGGCTAATTCTGCAGAGATGTATCTCTTGAAAGGGGCAGCAAACATCTTTGTGCCTCAAAGACAAGGTATAGTGTGAGGTTCTAAAATGCTGAAATGCTGTGGTTGTAGAGATGATACAGGTAGAAAGAAAGAACAGCTGTGGAGTGGGTTCCTGCCTGAAGGATCTTCATGCAAGTTTCATCCTAATTAATTTGTTTCTCTAATCTAAATCTTTAAACAAAGAAAACTTTTTACTCATCACCCTTTTTTTCCTCTTCCAATCGCTACCACCAAGGGAGCTCAGGTCTGAATGGCTGATCAGAACTTCTCCAGCAATGTGGTAGGGAGGGTCTGACTGCTTCTAAACAGTGAAATGTGAGCTTAAGTCTTTGGGAAGAAAGTCTGGCATGCACCAGTTTTGCCATTGGATTTTGCTGGAACTGGATCAAACTGTTACTTTGAATGTACCCACGATCAATTAATTTCAAGCTGTGTCCTCATCTATGGCCAGAACAAATCAAGATTTTTCTGTTCCTCCCCCAAATGCACAAGTGACATCATATTGTTGGGTAAATGTTGCTTTCTTGTCCAGCCAGCAGTTTGTCCTGGCTTGAAGTTTGGTAGCAGTTCTCTGCACAGTGTGTACTGTACTGCACAGGACACCTGGAGAATATGCTTTGCATTTGGAAGTAGTTGCTACATATTTACGTAGCAGAGAAGCAAGGATTGCTGATCTGTGTGTGCTAGGCAGACAAAGGCAGGCTTGTGGCTAATTTAGATCTTGAGCCTTCATTGCATTGAAAACTACTCTTTTGCAGGCACTTATTCCCAGCATTAAGATTTAGGTACTACTTAGCTGCAAGGAACAATTTACAAAGTAAGGTTTGCTCTGAGCTCTTGCATAGCAAGCCAATCAGCCTGTATAAACCTCTTGGCTGGGAGAAGCTGGTGTGGATCAGAAAGGCAAAGTCCCACTGGAATATTGGGCAAAGGAGTGTTGTGATCCAGAGCACCCATTAATGAGGTCCTCGTGCCTAATTTGACAATACATCTCTTCCAGAGGTGAGGATTTATTTGAACCCATTTCTCTTTAAAATCTGTGCCATAAACAGGGCCCCAGTGTCTTGCTACTCAGCAAGAAATCAGCTTTTTAAAAAACTTTTTGGAGTTCTAGTCCCTTGAAGAAAAACATCAAGTTGTTAGGACTACCAGAAAAAGGGAGACAAGTGAAATGATTCACCTAAAGTCTTATGGTTAGAAGCAGCCATGACTTCCTACATGTCAGTCCAGTTTATCTCATGGAGAAACTGCTACAGGTCCAGCTGTGTCCTGATCTTTACTCCACCCAAGCTGGAGAATCAGTAAGGAGCAGAGCTAGGTTTTGCACCATCACAAAGAAAAGGTGATGAGATGTGGTTCCTTGACTGATTATCACGGTCTAATGTGGAACCAGCAAGAAAGGCAGAGTGGAATACTGGAGAGGAGGCATGGGTAGGCGTGTGAGCCTGGTTGGCTCTGGAGCAGCAAATCTCTGCTGTAGAATCCAGCAGCATGTTCAGCCAGAGCAACTGGATGAGTCATCCCCTTGGTAGCAGGGCTTTGGTGCATCTTTGGCACTAGCCATGACCCTGTGGGTGGAAATGCTCCTGGGGAAGGAATGTCTGCTGAGCCCACTGTGCCTCAAGCTCATCCTTCTTCCTCCTGTCCTGTCCCTCACCACTGAGATGAGCTCTTTGCTTCTGGGATGTCTGAGGGAGGGAGGGAGAGGTGCACCTGAGAAACATAACTCTTTGTGATTGCTCCTGTTCTTAGTGCCTGCCATTCCACAGCGAGGTAATAACTGGGCCCTGGACAGTTTCACCATGATCAAATGATGAAGAGAGTTGTCTTCCTCTTCCAAATCTGACCAAGGTTTTATAAAGCCCACAGGAGCTCCCCTATGCAAACCTAGTCTGAGAAGTTCCCATTAATGCACCAGTTTATAATATCTAACAGAAATTCCCAGTACCCTGGGACTCTGCTACAGACAGATGTTGCCGTTTTGCTGATGTGGAATTAACGATATAATAGAATTATTTAGAGAACTGGTGATAGGGTTTTGACTCTAGAGTGTCTGACTCTCAAATCTATGCTTTCCTGTATCTATCCTCCCTAGACATTATTTATAATAATTTCTCCTTCCAAACAAAAAATAATTTTGGGAAAGACACATTTTCAACTCCACTATGAAATATCATCTTTGTGGTGGTGATGATGATTATGGGATGCAGCAAACTCATGCATAATTATTCTCACTGCTTGCAGAGCAGCAGATAGGCCCATTTCCTGCCTCCTGAAATATATAACCAAACACTTTTCCTCATGCTGTCTGCTGTGTGCATTTTCATGGGCTTGTTCCCTAGGGCTTGTTGTGAAATTATTCTAATTTTTCGAAGTAGGGAGAAAAAAAGAGAAATAGTTCTGTTGGAAATGGCATTGATTTGCCTATGAAGTCATTACAGCTGTTTCTCTCTTGAAGGCACAAGAAGAGGAATTCCTGATTTATTTATTTATTAATGTTGGGAGGTGGGAAGCAGTTTGACAGTAAGAATGCAGTGAATTTTGGAAGCAGTTCTTGAAGTGCATTCCTATTCTGCATGTAAGAATGCAGAAGGATAATAAAATAAGGAGTATTTTCTGACTTTCAGAGGTATAGCTTGGTCTGTGTCAATAGTTAGAACTGGATCTTGGTGTAGGGTAATTTATTAGATGCAAAAGGTTGTGTTTGACAGCCTGAACTTGTCAGCCTTGAGTCACATAAGGGAAGGCCCAGCAGAATATATAATGCAAATGTTCATGTAGTATAATGAAAAATACCCTTCTAAACTATTTTCCATTAAATATGAAAATTAAAATTACTTAACAAAACATGCTTTTTCTCCCTGTCTTTTAGCAACAAACAAAAGCTCCGATGTGCAGTCTAAAATTGCTCATCAAGGGGGAGAGACCAGGCTAGGATTTAGTAAATGGCTTTTTTTTTTTTTTTTTTTTTTNNNNTTTTTTTTTTTTTGAATGAAGCAATTAGTTCTAAAGGGAACATGTCATCTTCAGTACATTGCTAAGGTAGAAGAGTCATTGTGCTTTCTGGCACTCCATCAAACTGCTCCTTGTGCATAGTTATTGGAGAAAGTGCATTTACACGTCCTGTCGACGTCCGATGCCGGGAAGAGGTTTCTTAAATAACAAGACACAGGCTATTATGTGCATTAGCTTTATTATTTTTTCAAAAGTGTCTTAGCCTTTGGGGACTAAAGGTACTTAATAATATGTTGCAATTACAGTGTGCCAATGTGTTGTCGTCATATCTCAGGTGCTTGACAATCAAACAAGTGCAGATTAACCCTTAGATGTCCACTGAATTTTCAGCTTGCTGCTTTTATGTCTAGAGCTTGTGATGTGTCGACAGTGCAGCAAAGGCCGACATCGATCTGTTGTCTTGGAGTATTGCCAGAGGCTGTCTGAGGAGGGCTGTCCTCTGCCACCCCCAGGTATGCTTAGCCCACTTAGGAGATAAGAGCTCCATGCTTTTGGTTTGGATGGCCTGTGGCTTTCTGTGCAGAGGTGCAGGGTGCTCTAGAGGTGGGCCATGATCAGACAGCTTGCCCCAGGAAAGCCTGTGTTTGTGAGGGTGTTGTGATTTAACCCCACCTAGCAGTCAAGTACCACACAGCCACTCACTCCCCTGTCCCTGCTGGAGAGAAGAATAGAAGAAAAAATAATGTAAACCTCATGGGTTGAGATAAGAACTGTTAAACAATGGAAGCAGTATCTGGTAGCCTGCTCAGACAGCAATAAGCTCAGAGTGAAGTCCCAAGCCACAGAACTCACCAAGGAGAGCTGAACTAGTGCTGTGGATGAGACCTGAACTAAAATGTCTCATGGACAGAGCTGTTCAGTCCCTAAATCAGGACAATATGAAATTAGTTCTGCATTGTGGGTTTTCTGTTTGTTTTCCTCCTCCAGCATCCTTGGTATTGAGAAAGCTCCCAGAATGAATGTCAAGGAGTTGTTCTGTTGAAGCATGGCAGGTACATCACTCTTAAGCCATAGAAAAGATCCATTATGAGTTGATCTCTGCTAGATATCCAGGTGCAACTTGTCATTATTTGCACTCTGTATTTTTTAACTGTCTGGGTGTGGACAGAAGGAGGCAAAGGGAAAAACAGCTGCTGTCTGTAGGTACCAAACAGCAAAAGCCCAAAGCAGACAGCCTTTGTTTGCTGGACAATATAAGAGCTTTTGTAGGTAGTACATAATGTTTGTTATTCTTTCAATTTTTGTGGGGTTTTTTTTTTTTTCCTTTGGAGTGTGAGTTTAACTCAGAGGGAAAGTTTTGATATGCGAGAAATTCAAGGAAGTTTTAAAGACTGGGTGCAGAGGCCAAGTAAAAGCTCTGAAGACCTAGTTGAAGTACGACTGTTAACATGGTGCCTGGTCAGTAAATGAGCTAAGAGGAAATGAATTCTAGAGTGGCAGTCACACTTTTTTTTTGGTGGGTTTTTTTTGCTTGTTTGGTTGATTGATTTGGGTTTTCTTGTTTATTTGTTTAATTCTGAAAAGAAGTTGTGTCCTGCTGAGGAAGCTTGGCTGGCACCCAGATTAGTCCTACTCTAATCTTTAGAGTGACTTTCTCTGTTCAGTGTGAAATGAGGTGACGTGATGATGCAGTAGACAAGCTGCAATATGTTGTCCAGGGCAGAATTGCTCTCATTTGAGTCAAACCTTGCATCTGCAGTTAAGACAACAGCTGAACTCAGGCCTGGGACGTTCCCTTTATGCAGCACGAGTATGTGATTCTCTTCTGTGGTGCAGGCCATTCAGCAGAGTGTCAGTCTTTACAACACAGTATTACAGGTAAGAGATGTCAGGATCACCAGCAAGGTTAAGGCTTTTCCTTGAGAAGCCAGTGTTTGCAAGAGCTCCCAGGTTGCAGACTTTAACTGCTCCAGCTGATGCCTACTATGCAAAAGGTCATTCTTCTCTCTCATTTTGGTCATGGTTTTGTTTTTTCTTTCTTTGTGTTTTGGAAAGCTCCAGTTAGAGCGGTTCAGCTGTTTTGGAGAAGGAGACTGGAAATTGTTTGTTAATAACAAAAATAAGCTTAATTATCCTCCTCAAGTTCCATATTTTAGAGCAGGATCTTGTGCTTTAGAGGACAAAGGGTTCATGGGGTCCCCATAGTGTTAAGGAGATGCCTTGCATGACATGTCTATGGGAGGCTGTGTGTTGCCAAATTAAACATTTCTTCTTTCCAAAAAAAAAAAAAAAAAAAGGAAAAGCAGTTTCATTGTGTTCATTGTCTGCCAGCTAATCCTCCTGATATTTCCCGTGCTGGGATGGGAATATGGATGAGGCTGAACAGGTTTGTCTTTGGTGTTGATGCTCCCAGATGAAGGGGCTTATTGTGGGGCCAGGCTCTCTGAATGGGAAATGTCAATCAGATGGACCTGACCAGGGCCTGGCAGATATTCTCAACCACAATACTTGATTTCAGGGCCTTTTTCCAAAGTGTGGAAAATACTTACCTTAACATCTTGCTTCAGGAAGATTAATATGGGCTACACAGTTCTCGGTTTGCTCTTTTCTAGTATATGCGTTAACCAAAACCCACACTTCTATGGTCATGTTAGACCCATCTTCCCTAAGTCTATGGAAAGCCCTTCTGTAGGCTCGTGTTCTGGCAGAAACCAGAGTTGTGCTGCTGGTGTTGGTATGAACAGGGAAGTCTCCAGGGTCATGGGCTCCTCTCCCTGGTTTAGCTGCTCAGACCAAGCCTGTAAAACCCACAGCAACAGTTGAAGGTCTTAAGAAAAGTCAAGTGCAGAAGCCTGAGGGAGGCTGATAAAAACACAGGTGAGACTGGTGAATGGGAGAAAGAAGAGGAAGCATGGCTCAGTGCAGGACGTAATGATAGATCCTGTTACTAGGAGAATCTCCACAGTGGAGGTTGGAACTAGATTTCTTAGGTTTTTTATTTACTGATAATGCCTAAAGTAGGTCTCCATACTACAGACAGCACTAATGGAGCCCTGGTCTCCACTGCTCACAGCCATAAGAAAACAGTCAATCTTGCACACTCTGAGAGCTCATTGCAGCTTCACAACTTTGCTTGGAGCAACAATTCTTTGGTGAACTTCAGGATCCCACTTAACTTCCCCTCATGCCTCTGGAATTCAGGATGGGGCTATTCCTGGAAATGCTGTTATTCCTTAGGGTGAAAAGACCCTGGAAAGGGCAGGTAGTGATAGGACAAGGGGGAGTAGCTGCAAGATGAGGAGGGTAGGTTTAGATTAGGTTTAGATATTAGGAAGAAATTCTTCGCTATATGGGTGGTGAGGCACTGGCACAGGTTGCCCAGGAAGGCTGTGGACTTGCCATCCCTAGAGGTGTTCAAGGCTAGGCTGGATGGGGCTCTGAGCAGCCTGATCTGCTGGAAGGCTCCCTGCCCACAGCAGAGGGGTTGGAATGAGATGGTCATTAACTGTACTTTAACCCAACCATTCTATGACTGTGATATTTCTGGGTGTCTTGTTAGAGCTCTGATAGCTGTGATTAAGACTGAGTAATGAGGTGTGACTCAGTGAAAGAGCTGACTATAAGAGTTGGCCACTAAGCTCAGCATTGCTCACCCTCAGCATTTGGATCACTGTAGGCCTTGGCTTGCTCAGCACACAACGTGGGGTGCAGAAGAACCACAACATGACCATCCATGCTGGAGGGCAAAAAGGATTCAGAGGCCTCACGAAGTAGTCCAAGCAGTGGAAAGAAACACTAAACCACCCATTTATATAACAAAAGAAGTGAAAAATGAAAGCCAAGAACTGCATAAAAGGATGGGGATTTTCTACCTTCATGTTATGAAGCATGGTTGCCTGGAACCATGGAACAAGTTTCATGGGAGAAATCGGCTCCAGCTGGGAACTGGTCCCCGCTGTCATGTCTGCTTTACAGGTCTAAATGGATTTGTTATGCTTCATTGGACACCCAAGAAGCAGCCAGCTCCATGGCTTACTCCCAGTCAGCTCAGCAGCTGCCTGCTTGAGTAGGATTGCTTCTCTCACAAAGCTTCGTGCTGACGGTTCCAACAACTTGGGGCACTTGGCTGATTCAGACTTCTCAGTGAGAGCTTTATCCTGGTCTCTTGAGCATCCATAGGCAAGGGACTAAGGCAGTTTAGGTGCTTTGGGAGTAGGAGAAAGCTGCCTTTGTGGAAGCTTTATATTTGGTAGCCCTATAAGAATCATCCTAGCTCCTAATGAAACCCTCCCAGCTCACTAGGCATGGAGCCCCCTCCCAACAGGTTTGTAGTGCCCATCCTGTGGTGTGAGCAGAGCTGGAGAGAGCTTCTGTTTTTCCTACTGTCTGAAATCCTGAGCTACTCTGATATTTTTGTTGTTGTTGTTTGGGGTTTATTAGGAGACGTCCTAGGAAAATGGCTCTTCTCTTTCTCTCTCTTCATTTGGATGCTTGATTCCTGGGAATGCATTTAGAGAGAGAGTCTGAAAAATGCCTTTTTCCTGGCAGTGGCGTTGTTGCCCGGAAATGTAAAGCCAATTCCGCAGGGGACTGCTGAGCTATAGCACTTGATTCCTGGAACTGCATGAGGCAGCTCACAGAGCATGGAAGCTGCTGCCACCTCACTGATACAGAGATTTAGGGAATCATGCCATTGCTTTCATGCCTGAGCAACCTGGAGCCCTGTGTCTTCTGGCTGGTGGTCACTCCTCCGTGACACTACAGAAGTGTGGTACACAGCACTCTCCTGTCTGCTCCCGTGGCTTCTGGTAACACATGATGGGAGAGTGTGGGGAGAAATTAACCCCACCATGAACCTGATGGGCAGTGCAATCCCTTATGTGATGCATGTGTGGGAGCAAATCCTTCCTGACCATGGTGTACATTTGGCTCATGTCTTAAGGAGCAGGATTTAGATCACTTTTATCTTTATTCTCATAGCTACTGGGATTGTTAATGTCTAAAATGAGCCAGCTGCAGTATTTGACTTCATGACCTTCACTAACAGTGAATTTTATGGGCTGGCTATCCAGTAGGGGTGGGGAAAGCTTTTCCTTATTCTTGAGGAATGTGGGAATGTTTCAAAGAGATGCTAGACTGGAAAAGAGGCCTTGAGAGACTGTCTATTTCATTTACCAACACTGATCTAAGCAGCTGAAATGTGTGATGCTTTCTGGTGAGAGAAAGAGGAGCGAGGAGAAGACCTCACCCAATTCACATGAAGAAAAGCACTTATCCTGTGGCATAAGGGTTGTGTTTATACACAGTGCTTGTGCATCCATGATTCTATTTCATATTTAAAAGTACTCAAGTTATCCTGCGTTAGTACTGGCCCAGGAGCTCTGCATAGTGAAACCCTCTGTACCACCCCTACAAGCACTGCCAGGCATCTTTACCTTGTCCTGGGTCTGTGCCCCTGTGGCTCAGGCCAGGCAGTGAGAATTCTTTGGCCTCCCTGCTCGGTCTGCTCGTTAGAAAGCCCATTTGGATGAGCTGAGCTGGGTATTTTTGTGGCAAAGGCCTGGGACAGAGGCTACCAAGTTGATTTTGTTTGTCATACAGAGGTAAGCGGAGCAGAGCTCTCCTCCTGTACCCATTCTGAGAGGTTCCAATGGGGCAGGCTTTTCTCTCAGTTCATTCATTTAGTCTTGTTGTACCTTTAGTTATGTGAAGTCTGCTGTAAGAGCTGAGGTATACTTTGCAGCCAGTCCAGGGAGACACAGCACACTCTGATTGGAAACCCATCTCCTCTCATGCTGACCTATTTTGAAAGAGTAAATTCCTCTTCTCTGACTTCATTTATGTGCTGGCTGTTAAGTTATAAGAGCAGCATTTGACAGTGCCAGCGCTGCTGTTTGTATCAGCAGACAATCACCAGCCTAGCAAGAGTTTGTAATTTGACTAACAGGTCGTGACATTATTATTCTTATTCATTTATAGCAGAAGAAATGCAGCAGCAACTTTCTTCCATGGCATCAGCTCCAAATGTCTGTGACATCAGACCAGCCAAGACTCTTTTTGAAAAATTTAGCCATACTCCCCCTCATCTTGCTAACTTTACAGTCCCCCGTGGCATCTGTGTGCAGTGAACTGAGCTGTTGAGACTAAATGCAATTTGCAATCGGGCTTCTGTTAACGTGGAAATGTACCGGCTGCTCTCCTGCAGTATGGTTCTCATGCTGTCTAGCATATGGTAGCATTAAACCCAGTCTGGAGTGCCTCTCGTTACCACACTGTTGAGTGGAGAACCCTGAAAAACAAGTGTGAGAGAAATGTATTTTGGGAACCGGCTCTCCTCTAGCAGAGCTTGTCAGGAGCTATCAAAAGGAGACCGTACCTCAAAAACTGGCCCTGACAGCCATCCAAGCAAGTACAGAAAACTGACTTGAACACTGATGCAAAAGCCATGTACTTCCCAAGGCAGGTATTGCACAGGGAGAAGGGGACAAGGAGAATCAGACAAGAGCAAGTTCATTATTAACAAGTTAAAAAGCTAGAAGCAGTCTATTCTTCTGCTACCGGTATGGGAGAGATTTTGATTCAGGAAGATAGCCTCGGGTATGAGGCCAGCAGTTATGTAAAGACTTGTTATAAATGTAGGCAAAACAAGAAATATATCCATCCACAGAGGAAACAAATAGGTGAGCCTTTTAACCATTAAGTGTTTCATACCAGCTTTAGTTCACTGTGTAGCACATAAAAGTAACTGTGGAATTTCTTCAGTGTTAGCATACCTCCCATTGTCATGAAAGGTAGTTTAATTCTGCTCTTTGAGTGATATGAATAATTCAGAGTGTTTTCTCACTGTCGGCTCTGGATGTCCTCGTCTCTTCTTCCCTGAGGCACTCAGAGCACTGGCCTTAGAGAAAAAGATGCAAGCTGGATCTGAAGAGAATTGGGTTTGAGGCAAGTCATCTATTGCCGTGGGCCAGTGGGGACATGGCATTTGAGTCATGAGCTCACAGTGCTGCTTATTCATCGCTCTCTTTGGTCAGTCCCACCCTGAAGACCACAAGCATCTGTTCTACTTATGTACGCCCGTGTTATTTGTTACTTGCAAAACCACCAATTTGTTTGGTGTCCTGAGCCTTTGATGTGTGAAGAATCTCAGAACTGTGGTCTGTGGCCAGAAGTAAAAGCTATCGAGTGAGTGCATTTGATCTTAACACCTGTTTTTCTTAGGCACTTCTCTGAAAACTTCTTATGAGTGGAAGTTCTTTCAATGTAGGCCTGTATCAGGCTGTTGAGAAGAACTGGAGACAAAAGCAGTATCAGTAGCTCCAGGAGTATGATCACGAAAAGCTTGAGTCCTGAGAGGTAGGAGGGAAAAGTGGCAGTGGATCAAAGGCTACTTTTCCATCCTGCAGTCTTCAACCCTGTATGCTTCACTCTATAAATGACTGCAGCATCCCAAAGTGCTTCCCAACAGTGTTACGTTTAAATAAGACTAATGTGCCTGTTGGACATTGCTGCCTCTTTCTTAATTACACTTCTCTATACTTCTTGGTAGAGCTAAGACATAGGGCACTGTGTATTATCTGGCTTGGATTCTGGGCTTCATTGGTTCTCACATCTGCAATATTGCTCTGTGAATACTTCAGTGTCGTGACCCATAATGCTGTGACGATCTGAGATGAGGACAGTTATGGGCAAATTTGTGAGAAAAATAGAAACAGCCTGTTGCCTAATGAAGTTTGGTTGTTTTTTTTTTCCTCAGAGAATGCTTTTAGACAGGCCAGGAGAAAAATCTGGCCTAGAGAGCAGATGAGGTAGACTTTGACCTTTCTCAATTCCAGATGGCCAGAATATTTCATGTGTGCTCACTTGGAGAAACTCTGTACTTTACATGGAGACAGAAAATAGGTGTGCTTATCCTAGCCTTGACCCAGCCTCATCTTTCTGTCGTCTTTACTTCAATTAAAAATGTGAGGATTGACCTGGCAGGGTCTCATTTTTGAGCTTTAGGCTACTGCAGTCTTTGCTTTGTGTGGCTAGTGAAAATGAGGGTAATCTCCTTCACGAGAGCTGAATAGACCAAGAGACATCTCATCTCCCCCAGGAGGTGACTAATCCAAACTTAATCCAGGAAGATAAAAATGCATTTTAAGGAAGTATCTTAGCATAGGTTTAGAATCTGAAAAACATGATGGAATTCAAAAATAAACTTGTGAGTTTATGTGCTTAAATGAATATGTTTAGAAAAGGGAGTATTTCCAAGTAACTTCCTATTTCAGATTCTTAAACCTCTTTCTGAGAAAACCCGGATGTCAATTTTTTCCTGACTGTCAGTGGTTAGCTTGTCCTCAGTAGCGGGAGGACAAGCAGCTATTACTTGTCATGTTTATCCTAAATGTGACAACAGACAATCCCTAACTGTGTAACTCTCTCTTCTCCTCCTCCACATGGCATACTCACTTAGTTGCCTCAATGATATCCAACTGGGCTCCATCCCAATTATTTGTTTTTCTGGTAATCATCCATATTTCCATGTAAAAAAAAAAAAAATAGCAGTGGAATAACTGTGGTTTTGCGAAGTAAATAACTGAGCAGACACTCTATGCATCTGGAAAGGGAAGAAGGGAGGATTCTCTTTGGGGGAGGCATTTTCTTTGGGTTTAACCTATATCCTCAAGTTCTGTCACCAGAGACCTTAAGCTGTGCTACATTCCTCTCTGCTCCTGTGCTTTGGTGCCCCGTGACAAGGACAGACAAGACCTGTGAGGTTGTGCACAAGGCTCTGTTGGTACTGATGCCACTGTCTGATGGGGAAGTACCTGCAGCACTCAGCACTCAAATTCTTGTGGATTCAGTCTGGCAGGGTTCATTTCAGATGACTTAGGTCTGCCCAAATGCTATCCCTGTCTTGCAAAGCAAGAGGTCTGGTTTGTATGTGTAGTGTCCTCTTGGTGTCTGACAGAGACCTCCTCTGTCCTGTCCCTGCTGGTCGCTGCTTGGTGATCTGAGCACTTCAGATGACCGAAAGTTCTTGGGCTTTGTGTTCCTTTGACATGAATGTCCCCAGGTTACGTGGGAGCACTGTTTGTGGCCATCTCTCCAAAAGGAGGTTGTCCTTTTGTCCACATGTGCAACAGGAATGCTATGTACGTGGCTTGGGACTCGGGTTGTGGTTGACTCAAGTAAGCTTCCTGCCAGAGCCACCTTCACAGTGGGTAGTCTGCTTCTGCCTTGCTGATATTTTGCTACCTTTTCTCATTTGGTTTCAATCCTCACCCATTGCTGCAGCTTTGCCTGTCCTATTTCTAGTTCTGATTTGGAGGGAAGCTTGACAGAAAGAAGAAATCTGCAGTTTCAGCAATAGAAATAGATAAAAATTCTTGTCGTTTCTGCAAACTGTAGTGAAGTGTCAAGAAGTGGGTACAGAGGAAGCTATATGATGGGCCAAGATGGACAGGTGCTGCATCTTGGGCATTTTGAGAGTGCTGGTGAAATAAAAAGGGTGAAGTTGAAGGCATATTTTTGGAGACCCATGGACCACAGATAATACTGTTGCCATGGTGTTAAGGAAAAGGGCTGTTAGTTTACCTGTAATGATCTAAAAGAAAAAAAAAGGAGAAAAAATGAAGTAGTTGAGACCTGAAGGCCATTGGGAATTGAGAACCAATTTTTGATATTCTTCATTCTCATACTCTGATGTTGTGCACAGTAATTCACAATAATTTCTTAGAAACATGCTTGATGAGAAAGGGTTGTGATTATTTATGCTTAATGGGATTTGCCTGTGTCATTCTGGGGACAAATATCAAAGGTTTTGGGAACTTAGTAGCAAGTGAAGCCATCGGTTTCCCTGATGGGACTTCAAAGGTAGAATTACAATGCTGTAAAATGTTTATCTTTGACCTTCATCTCTTGGTCAGTAAAGTTTCCCTTGGCCAAACTTGGGATTAAGAAAATGAATTACCCAGAGGTATTTACTAGTTCATAGCACGTGAAACACTCTAATCACAAGCAATTTTTGAATGGCCAAAAATAAGAACTTCCAACTTCTGTGCAGCATGGTGTGTTTACAGAGTAATGAAGGGAAAGATGTCTCCATAGTAACCTGTAAAACAGGCAAGTCTGCTTCTTCCACTTCAATACAGTCTTCAGTAAACAGATTTTACATCTGGTTTTAAAAAAAAGCAAACAGAATAAACCACACTTTTGGATTATGTGACTTCTATTACTACTGAATAGCTGCTGAGTTCAAGATCTGTCCCTCTGCTTCCCCTCTTTGTTACATTTGAAATGATCTGTGAAAGCCAATAAATTTTAAGAGATGTGAGTTGCTGTTCCATCAAGGGGTCTCTACCTGAAGGGTTTTTCTGCAGATGGAGAGAGAGGGTGTTGTGAATAGCCTTTAAACATGTAAACAGATACTCTGAAGAGAAAACATTTCTACTGCCTGTGGATAGGGCCAAAAGTTTTAAGCTTACCTTGAGACAGAAAATGTGATCAAGCCTAAATATGTGATAGTATTTTCTGAGGGTAAGAGGAGTTAATAGTTTTTTGGCAAGGTTATATAATTTTCCTTGCTTGACATCTAAAAAAGAATAAACAAAACAAATCCACACACTTCACCGGCCAAAAAGCCCAAAACCCAACTCCCAAAAACCACACCAGAAATTCTTTAAGTGGAGGTAACCAAGCCTTGAGACACTGGGGATATGGTATCAGTGACTTTTTGAGTTCCCACTCAGTACTGCACTCTCTGATCCATTACATTTCCTAGGGGGCTCTCCTAGGAAGCAGGCATGTTTGTTCTGGGCAGAGGATGTGAAAGCTGCCTGCTGCTTTCTGTCTGCAGCTTCTGGCAGACAGCTGTGTGTGAACCTCTCCTGTTGGAGGGGCAGATACCAGGTGACAGAAGTGAGGTCTGGCACACGAAAATAAAAAAGGATGGTTGAAGGAGTGACTTCAAACATCACTGCTTTCAAGTGCCACTTTCACTTGGGGTAGAGGAGCCAATTACACCAGTGGTGCACTGCCTGGAGGTTGGCTGTGTGACGCAGGCATCTGAATGGGGACAGAGACGGGAGAGACCCAGGCACCAGGCTCTGGAAAAGGGATGAAAGGTAGGGCTTGCCTGACAGAGTGTCCCAATCCATTCCTTGTACTGGCATCTACACTGTTTTTTGTCTTTGTTTCAGTGCACTATGACCAAACCCTCAAGTTTCCTGTGTGGCTCTGGAGAGATGACTTGTAGGAGCTCTAAAATCCAGCTGGTTTTCAGGTTTTGTTGGTCTGAGGAAGGTAGCCCCAGGGTTACAGAGGGGACAAGTTTCTGGGACTACCTGTTTCAGCTGGACTGGTCTGATTTCCCATTAGTATTTCTCAAGATGGCAGATGAAAATGGAAATTACAGCTTGTTGGAAAATAATTCCAGTTGCTATTTACTTTTTTTTAAACTTCAGAAAGAGTTTTGTTCTGGTGAAAGCTGACAGATGATGCAGGGGCCAAACATTTGTGGATCCTTATGTTCTCTGAGCATGATTCTTGACTGTTGAGAGCCTGGTGAGACTTGGATAGCGTGCCTTCCTCTTTCCCTGGAACTGTCCTTAAAAAACTGTAGATGTGGTGCTTAGGGCCGTGGTTTAGTGGTGGACTTGGCAGTGTTAGGTCCAAGGTTGGACTCGGTGATCTTAGAGGTCCTTTCCAATCTGAATGATTCTATGATTCCTTTTACTCCATGATTTTTCCCCCCTTCCACTGGTTAATACCTGCATTCATTTCTGCTGCTCCCCGTATCTCCTGTTGCCAACTGTAATTCTGCATTAATCAATAATAATCAGAGCTTCCTAGCTGCTGCCATCTGTTTTCTCGATAAAGGCTGTTTTTAAAACAATTCAACTTGTGGCAAAGCACTTCCAGGGTGTGGCGTGTGCGGGATCGGATGGGGGCTCGGAGCCAGCGGGCAGGAGGGGGGATGGCGCATCCCGGCAGGACGGATGCTCTCGGGGAGCACCTCCTGCCGCCCCTGCCCAGTCCCTGGGAGCCGGGAGGGTTTCTCCCGCGGGCACTGGGGTGTCCCCGGGAGATGCTGGCGGTGCTGTCGGTGGCCATCTGCTGCCACCTCCCGTCCGAGGGGCGATGCCGTGCGGGGCGGGACCGCGGGCGCTGCTGCGCCGTGCCTGGGGCAGCAGATGGGGAGAACCACCTCCAGCCTTCAGGTACGGGATTGCCATCTCCGTGAGAGTCTGGCAGTGGTGCCTATGCCTGCAGGGGCTGCGAGGATCTCAGCCGCCCTGGGTGCTGCTGCTAGCTGCGGACCCGTCTCACTGCATTTTTTCCTATCTCCACCATGCAATGGCCTCGTTTCTTTTCACAGTTTGTTCTTTCTGGGTCTTTTGGCCACTCAGATCCCCCAGCCAAAGAATGACCAATACCGACAGCTTGGAGGCACCTGGCCAGCAGCAATATCAGGAGGTGAGCTGGCTGCTTCCCTCTGGCAGAGCAGCAGTGGGGAGCAGGGGCAGGACTCCTCTCCCTTCTCCCCCTCGTTGCAGCTCACAGCAGCTCCCAGCTCCGTTGGCCTTCCCAGGCAGCTCTGGGCTGCTCGGCTGGGGCCTGGACATCAGAGCAGGGTGTGCCACACTCCTGTGCCAGAGCTGCTTGCTGGCACCCGGGCTCTGGCTAGGTGGCTGTCCTGCTGCTGGCCAGCCCACAGTGACTCGCTAGCCCTGGCCACTAGTTGCTTTTTAATTTGGATCTCTGTGCCTCCTCTCTGTTTTGGGGGGAGGGCAAGGGCTATGCTTTGTCCCTGCTTGCTTTTACTTCTTTGGCTTGTTCTCTAATAGCTATTGCAGCTTCCCCTGCTGCCTGCGGTGACTACAAATTTGAGCTGAATTAATCCCAGACAGAGGCTCAATCTGAGGCAAACTTTCCTTCCAAAATGTTCAGTCTGAAAAGACATGAAAGCAGGACAGGCTGGCCACCTACCTTCCCCGTGTCGGTCTCATCCTGGGCAAAGGTTTGTTCTCTGCCTTCGAGCAGTACTGAGAGGCCCTTGGTGCTGTGCTGGGCACTGACCAGGCACACATGGAAGGGAGACTCTGTCTGCCAGACCTCAGTGAGCAGACAAACAGAAAGCAGCAGCGTGGCTGGCACTCATAGGTTTTGCTTGCCACCCTGGAAGCAGCCCTTGGTTGCAGCAGAGGTGTTGCTTCTCCTTCCTCAGCTGGCCCAGCCTGCTGGCACTGCTCAGATCCTCAGCCTGTCCTTGTGCAACCCTGTGCTGGCCATGGCTCATCCTGTTCAGTTATCACTCTCCATGTCCCCTCGAAGCATCAAGATTTCAGCTTTGGTTTCTCCCTGTTTCCTTTCTCAAGGAGTCTTATTTCGTGGTGTCCTGCCCTTCTGTGCTGAGGTTTGTTTTCCTGCTGCCTGGCTGAGGTCAGCATCTGTTCCCACAGCCCCTGCCCAAGGGGCTCTCTGATAAATGATAACACAGTTGCAGGCCGCAGACCCTCTCTGATAACAGCTGGGTGTTAGATCCCCAAGCAGCCACTCCTAAACCAAACATACGGAAACAAATTGCTTTCTTCTTTGTGTCTGGGTCTGTGTATGCAAGTATTCCCCCTAAAGAAAGAGGAACTGCTACCCTGTGGTGGGGTGGTGGGGACCACCACAAGAGCCCCCTCCCACAAGGAGCCTCATGGTTGGTGTTCCTGGCAAGAGCTTTTCCTCTGATTTCAGATGCTGCTTCTTCCTTGACCAGAGACTAGCAAAGAAGTCCTTCCAACCCCATGCCTGTGACAGGTAAAAATCCTCTGAGCTGCTTTCCTGTAGGATGTTTGGGGGGGGTTTTGGGGTTTTTTCACTGTGGATCTCCCAGTGCTGTCATATTTCTAAAGAGGCTGAAATGCCAGGGCAAAAGCACAGAAAGCCCCTGCATCCCCCTGCCACAGTGCTACGCTGAGCACATTGCTGTGCCACGCAACAAGCCTTTTCTTTGGAATTCATAGGTAATTGTTAGTCCTGTCAAGGGCCATTCATCTTAGTAGTGTAAAAATCACTATGGTTTTATTTCAAGCTTGAGAAACCACTTTGTCAGACTGGGCAAATTTTACCAAACCAGTATGCGGGCTGTGGGCACAGCTGGAGTTAAACAGAAAGAGCCCAGTTCCACAAATACCAAAGGTTCTCTTACTTGGTTTGAAACAGGGAAACAAAGTAAACAAGGGAAGGAAGGGCTGGGGAAGTGGGGAGAAAGCAAGGGGAGAAAACTTCCTCCTTTCTGACGGAACTGTTTTCACCTCTTCATTCCAAAGAGAGATTTTCTGACATATGGGGTTTTAAATGTTTGTTTGCTCTGCCTGCTTGGTTATTTACTGCTGTGAGAGTCTGTGCTGCCTTTGCTGGCATGCTCAGTCTTTCAGGGAATATGACAGAGGGCAAGGCTGTTTACTTATTTCTACTAGCACTTATTTAGCAGTGAAGTTGTTTTCTGATCCAGGTTTTGCCAGGAACTAGAAACATGGGGGTGGTGGGCATCTTAAGGGAGAACTTCTTCCTCTTCTAGACAGTATAACTTTCATCATATGCTTTGCCATCACTGGTGTATTTGGCTCATGGTAGAGGTGAAAGTTCTTTTATTCCTGAGTTTTTTATCACGTGGAGAAACAAAGGACTTTGCAGAGAAGAGGCGGGAGAAGGAAGGCGAGGGAGATGTTTGTCAAAAGGCCATGCAGAGCATCTATGGGAGATCCGAAATCAGACAGGAATTGTCTGGGTCCCTTACCCCTGCTCTGTGAACATCCACCATCCTTACCTCTACCCTCCACCAGCTTCTCTCTTCTGACCTGGCCCAGGTGAAGGCAGGCTGTGTGCTGTCCCAGGGCTGGTTCCAGGGGTGCAGCACAGCTGTGTGCCACGGAGGGCCTGAGGAGTTAATGAATGAGCCTGGCCTCAGCCATCAGCTTTGGGCTAGCCTGGCTGGATACATGCATTCATAGACAAGCTGACTGCTGTTCTCCTAGAAGTTCATGGCCCTTACTAAGTTTTATATTCCTTTTGCCACATTTCCATAGGGATGCAATAATTTCTCAAGGGCCATGAGGCGAATGCATCTTTTCCTTCATCCTCTTAACTTCAGTGTTAGGAAGGCGCACCTTTGCTGCTGAAGCCTATTGTAGCACACCTGCAAACTAAACAGCAATCTCCACACAGCTTCAGGCTGGTCCATTGACCCAACCCGAAGAAGTCTGATCTTCCTTCAGAATGACACATTGTTTTCAGGAAGAATGAATAAAATGAAGAACTTCATTTTATTAAAATCAGAAAGGACGATGCTGGCCACTTTGCTCAACATCCTCATCAGTACTGCCCATGGGGCTCTCTGCTTGCTCTCTGGGTTGGGTCAACAATACGCCTCTGACCCAGGATTTTTCCAGGTAGCAATCTGAATGCTACTGATGCTGTCTGGGCAACACCATCCTGCAAATAATCTGAAAAAATGTTCTTTTTATGTATTTGTTTTGTCATTTAAGGATCCTGAACCCCGGATCTTCCTTAACTGTCTTTCAAGGAGGCAAAGACTGCTTGCTATGTACTGGAATGTGTCCTTCATATTTGATATTAACTAATGGGGATGAAATTGCTCTTGGCTCTTGATATTACTGAGTGTTCCCCTTTGGGGGCTGGATTCCTTCCCAGCAAGTGGTAGCAGCCACCAGCAAAGGTGAGTTTGACATTGCTGCAAACTGTCCCTGAAGCAACCCATGCAAATGTGCCAGCACTAGCTCCCTGTGTTCGGATTATTTATTGAAGGTGAACTCCTTGAGCATACAGAGCACAGGACGTTTCTGTGAGTACAGAAAAAGACGCCAGAGATGTGCTGGAGGAAAAGTTGTCAGGGTTAAAACCATGTCAGGCATTGCATAGGCTGCAGGCTGCTACCTCCAACTGCTTTTGGCTGCTTGGTTCCAGGCAAGGGGCAGCTTCCCTTTTTCTGAAAGAGCCCGTTGTTTCCAGTAACTGTGGGAAGAATTGCTGTTGTTTATGGTTTAGAAAGTACAGAGAGAGAACTGGGATACTTGGCCCTCTGTGCCTCACTATTCCTTTCTATAAAGTGTGAGAGACAATATTTTACCTTCTTCAGAGGGACATTTGCAAGCTAATGGACAGAAAGTGCTCAGGAACTCCCCACCTCGGCAGTTGGGACACATTGGCAATCTGCCCAATAGCTTTTAGATGTGTCTTACCTAAGCAACAATGAGCGACAAAGGACATAAACACTTTGTCTCTAAAGTGCTGGCTGCTCCCTGCGTGCTGTGCGTCTGTGGGCAGTGCTGCTCTTTTATTCCGTGTTGGAGTAGGCCTTCTTACTCCTCTTAAGAGAGCCTTCTCCTCCCTCTGTTCCAGGTTGCACAGAAAGCTGCCTGCAATTTTGCTGGCAGAACTGCATTTTTAGCCGAATGAGAGGTTCCTGTGTTTTGGTATCACCATTAACTCAGAGAAAGTTTGGCTAACGAGCTGTGGTGCCTGTGGGCTTCTGAAGGCCAACGTGCTTCTGCAAGCCCCAGAATGGGACAGTGCCTGCTACCTCCAGCCTCTTGCCTGAATGCTGATATTTTTTATGGCATTGCCATTATGCTCTCTGCTGGCTCTAGACACTCAGAACTATCCCTCTGTCATATCTGTTTCTCTGGATATTTATGCTGTGAGACTGGGAGCAGAATGCAACCCTGAAGGCTTTCAGCAGCGTTAACTTGCCCTCATTGCTAGTGTATGAGAAACTTGCCACACTGTCTCTTCTTTGATATCTTCCCTGGATTTCTGCTGCTGAGAGGCTTCTCTGATCTCTTCCACTAAATGACACAACCTAGAGCGAACTTAGCAGAAAAGGGTCTCTGAGTTTTAAAACCAGAGTAATCTTTAGGAAAGGAATAACTTAGATCTTTGATGGTCCTAAAGGCCTGGCAACTGAGGCATGCAGGAGAAACCTGGTTGTTCAAATAGTGGGAACATGAAGAGAAGAGTGTTAGTGTCAATCTTAGGTTAATTGGAAAATATTCAAAGGATTTTGTTTTGCTTAATTTTGAGGTTAGAACTTCCCTGGGGTTCTATGAAAAGAATGCAACACTGGCAGCTCCTTTGAAATAAGTAGGAGTGAGCTGCAAATCACAGAAGTTGTTAGGGGATGTGACCTCCTCCTGGCTGGATGGATGGGCAGCAGGAAAGTGAAGATGAGAATGTTATGCAATTGCTCTTGCTTCAAGAGCAGGCTGTGGTGTGACATAAGTGGATAGGTATGAAGACTGTTTCGAAAGCAGATCCTCTGTTCATCCTGATACCCAACATCAAAGAGGAGGTTTCCTAGCTCCCAGCTCTCTCTGGATGTACACATGGCTTATGGGAAGCACCAGACACATCAGGTGTGCTGTGGCTCCGTTGGCCTGTCACAAACACCACTGGCAGCATTGGTGGTAAACTCTGCATTGCTCTGCAGTAAAAGACCAGCGTTTTGGATTAACTGTATTCCCTTGTTAAGGCCACCCCTTTTTTTGTTATCTTTTGTTTATCTTTTTTGCTTAAACATAAAGTGTTTCAGGGCAGGGAGTGTCTTAGCTTACATTCATAGAGTATTCTGTGGAACGGGAACCTGCCCATGGTACTGGGAACTCTTGGCACTACTGGTTGTAACCTGTGGGCACGGGAGGGTGGGGACACTCACCCAGCAAGTCTGGAGCCTGCAGAGCCAGTTCAGCTCAGGGAGTCACGCAGGGGAGCCTCTGGGGCTCGTTGCAATGAGGGGGGAGCAATAGAGCAACCAGCTTATCTGTCCTTCTCCCTGTGCCTTTTGCCGGGGTAATTCCAGCTGGGCACTCAGCTATCCCATCTGCAGTAGGGCAGCACAAGTAGATGGAGACTTGCCATCATACTGGCTAAGTTTGAGAACAGCTCTTTAGCCAGGGAAAAGTTGGAGGAGCCTATTCAGAAAAGAGGCAAATTCACTTTCCTGATCTACTTTTGAAAGAAAGGAAATTCTCCGGGATTGTGAGGCTCTTCCCCACTGTGTTGCCTCAGAAGCATTCAAGCCTTGGAGAGCCTGAAGACTGGTGACCATGTTCAGGGTGCAGTGTTTAACCATGTACCTGGATTTAAGACATTGGTGGTGCAGTGATGGGAGCAGGGCCCAGAATAGCCATCAGTGTCTGGGAAGTGAGCACACCACCAGCCTGAGCATGACCTCCAGCAGACCTTTTGGAAGAGAGAACCCGGCAGGATTCTTGTGGAGAGCAGAAGTGTTTCTCAACCCTTTTGGCCTGTGTGCCAGTTCTGTTGATTGAAAAATCACTTCTATTGATTGCAGAACTCCCTCTTCCTTCTAGCAGTTTGAACCACAGAATAAGGGAAGTGGGTGTCAGGCCTCTCTTGGATTTTTGTTTCTTCCCCACTTTGAAGGCTGAAATGGGCTGTTCTAGTTTGATCAACTCTGTAAGTCATGCCACCAAAATCTGCATAGCTCCCCTTCTGCCAAAAGTGTGGACCTCTGTTCTACCACCAGAAAGATACCCAGTCCTGGGCTGCAGACATTCAGGGAAACAATCCACAACTTCACTTGTGTTGGGCCTTCCCACCCAGCCCCACGGAAAGGATGCAGGTTTTGTTTTCCTCCTGAGTTTGTCTGGCTGGTTCAGGCTCCTAGCTCTCGCTTTTTGCTCTGCATTTTACCTGTGGCTTTAAGTGCACTATAGTAACAAATACTTTTCCATCCTGAGGGAACCAGATAGTACTTTTAGGCTGTCATGAAGCTGTTCATGGATCTTCTCTTTTTGCTCCTTAGTGCTTAGAAGGCTTTGGGAATACTCATTATTAGTGTTGTGTAATGGTCACAGTGCACTCCAAGAGTCAACAATATGTTGTAAAAAGGCCAAAAGCCAACACTTGTGTGGACTGGCCCCTTCTGGCCAACAGAAAAGTAACCTCTGGAGCATTTTAACCTCATACTGACTGCTATTATCATTGCTTTCTCCTGTGTCATCAATCAGCTCTTTCCACTTAGGTTCAATGCAATTGAAGACTGCATAAAATATAGAAGAGAGACATTCTGGAGGCAAAACCCCAACTTTACACATTATCTATAATTATAGACTGGGCGTTGTACTTATCATCTTAGATGGAGTACAATTTTATGTTAATAGAGAGTAATATCCCTTCTTCAGGAAGATAACTGATTATCTAATGGAGTAAATTGTCGTGTACAGCCAATAAAAACATAGTTGGAAACTTTTTCATGTATTTTAAGTCTCCAATGTGCAGGCTCTGAGCTTCTAGCTTTGTTGTTACCTGTTTCTTGTGTTAATACTGAAGCAGATGAGCTGCTTGGGAAGTTTGGGTGACCAAAACAACACAGAGGGAAGGTGTTCCTACCCTCTGATGGAAGCATAGTCCAGAGGGAATCAAAATCAATGTAAGCTGCAGTTTTGGCCAGAGCTTGGAGTGATGCCGTTTAACAAGATGTGTTGGAAACTTCCATTACATAAATGTCCATGACCAGTTTTGCAGAAGATGCAAAAGAGGGACATGAGTGAAAGCCAAGCACGTTTTCTGTGCCTTGGAAACGAATTGCCTCCAGTGAGCCTTCCTAGGAAGTTCAGGCTGTTTACCATATGGAAGTTACTATGGCCTTATCTTTTTGTTTCTGCATCTGTGGTTAGGAACCGGTCCAGCTGTACCAGTGCAGCTGTGCTGAGCTGCTCTTTGCCTGAAACCTGGCTGAGTTCAACTTGGGTTCATCCCCACGGTGTTGAACTGGGTGGTGTGAGCTGCTCCCAGCCACTGTGCCTTGTTTGCTTCCTTGCTAAATGCAAGTTGAGGCCTCCTATTCCTTGGTTTATCTGGGTGTACACAAAAGGATAAATGGCTATGAGACTTGGAAACGTAGTGGGAAGATGAATGGTTAAAATAGTGTTTTAGTTTTCCTGGTTGCTTTCTCTTGTTTAAATGAAATCTGGATTGGTTTAGATTTGGGTCTGACATTATTGGAGTTGCCAAAAGTAGCATACAGGTTTGGATGATACTCTGGACAAACTTCCAGAGGTCCAGGCATACTTAGAAGACTTATAAACTTGTATTTCTGTTGCCTGAGTATTTTACAAACTCTTGAATAACTTTTGCCAGAGTATTCAACCTTTCTGAACTTGGAGAACAGCACTAGTCTCCTATGAGCTGAGTGGTGTGGGTTGAGATTCAGCTAATATTTGTAGAAGAGTAGGAGTTCCTTAGAGGCATGAGAGGCTTAGCTAATATTTGCAGAACACTTTGAGGTCTTGGGATAGATACTGTTACCAAAGGGTGAAGTGGTATTCACATGTTCTGTCATGTCTGTGTTGTTTACAAATAGAATAGAATGATGTTTTGAAGGTCAGGGACCTTGAGAACAATAGCGGGTTTGAAGCACTCATTTATTTTTACCAAGTTCAGATGCCTGGCATACACTAGTATTTCATTTATGTAAAGGATCTGATCAAACATTTTGGTTGTTTAGAGGAGTTGTTTTGCTTGTTTTCAGGCTGTTGAAATGTCAGATGGCGAAAACAAGCAAGAGTTCCAGATGGAGCAACTGGAAGAGAAACACGACAAAGATGGTAGTGGGAAAGTTTCAGATTCACAGTTGATTGGGAGTCCCATGCTTGGGATTGGGAGTCCCCACCTGTGGCTTCCAAACCCACTCTCTGTGCAAGCCCTTGTGCAAAGCAGCATCCCATGAGGAAGTTCTTCATTAGTATGGTAAGCAAAGCCAGTAACAGCTTATTTTCACTCTTCATTAGTCCATCCATGCTGGGAATTGTTTGGGAGCTGGAATCTCGTCTGGAATGCTCAGCTTTTATACAGCCAAGAAAAGGATAAGCAGTCTGCTTTAATGACCCCAAATCTGAATTGGGGTTTCATGACTTACATTAATAGGGAGAAAAAGTGCCCAGTAGTTTGATCTCATTCACTGGCGTTCATGCTGTCATTTGCACCAGCAGATCAATCTCTGTCTTCCTAACTTCTAGTGAGGATACAGACTAAATCTATGTTTGAGTAATGTTGGAAGATGGGCGATATAATAAATGCTGTAAAATCCCTGGTCATAGATGGAGAAGTAAAAGCTGGTATAAAGATCTATCTAATCAGACAGCTCATTTAACACAAAAAATCTGTCTCACTTCCTCTAGTCTACGGCCAGCTTTCTTGAAGACAAAGGGAGGCATAATTTGTACTGGCAAAGCTAATCCTGATTTAAAACCAGAGTAAACAGTTGGCGCGAATTGCAGCTTTTGTTTGTTTACACTTGAAGCTGTGCTAGTCACTGAGGGCTGGAGTTGGAGCAAATTCCTAACGTATGCTGCCATCTAATTTGTAATATTGGTGGTGGCTTATGCCCTAATGTTTTGGAAGCAGAGTACAGTAGAGGAGACTGAAATTACCTTGCAGTGACCAACTGAAACACCTTCTTTGGTAGTGGTGATTGTAATATGGGAATGTGCAAGGATGGCATTAGGATGTGCTTGGTCAATCACTACCGTTTATTGTGTCAGTCAATTATTTTAGGGACTCAATTCTAAGTGCTTTAAACTCTTTCTCTCTTCACTGAGACAGAAGCTGCTAAGCACCTTGCATGGATGTGTCTTTAGATTCTGTGGCAGGCTAAGGCATGGGCAGAGAGGCTTTCAGGAAGGAAAAATGTTGCATTGAAAGCCACTAATCCGTAGCACAGCGTGAACGTGATCTTTAGTTCTGTCTTGGACACTGCTGTTCCAAAACACTACCTCAGGAGAGCCATGCTCATCAGTAGAGATATTCATAAGCTGCCATCAGTGGCTGTCCATGAGCTATTGTACCCAAAAGACAAAGGGGGGGCACAAATAATTGTCTCTGAATTTGACAGTTCAGAACATGTGATGTATAGAGGAATGGAGCTAAACCCATGGGATTGTTGCTGTCCCACAGCCTGTACTGTGCTGTGAGCAGCACACTCTGACAGGCAAGTTCCCAGTGCTTAGCTTTGGATCTTGCCAATTCAGTCTTGCCACATAATTCCAAAAACTAGTCCGGAGATTTCAGCTGCATAATACTCTGTCTATGTGAGTCAAACAACAGAAATGTATGAAATCAGGCATATAAGCATACTCATAACTGAGCTTTCATTTCAGAGGTTAGTATTCAGTTTGTTAAAACCCCAGGTGTAATGATTATGTGAGAAAGTCATTATTTACTGGCTTCGAATCCTACGGTGGGAGGCAGATCAGAGATGCTTTGGTATAAAGATATAGAGAGTAACTTGCAGAACTGAGTCCTACTTGCTGAGTAGAAAAAATATCTGACTTTGTTAATTACAGTCCTTTCTGTCTAGTTCCTTCGCTTTGCATTTCTCTGTGAAAGGAAACTTTATCTCCTCTGAGGAAGACATCAATACAGCCAAATTAGAGCTGTGCAGGAGGAATGTTAGAGAGTCTGAAATAATCTAAAATGCCCCTTGTTTTGCTACTGACATGAAGAGACACTAATGTTGAAGCTTGTTGGCTTTCTAGGTAGAGGAACATGTGAGGTCTGTGGCCTTTACACACCTTTTATATCTCAGGAGAGACAAGCAGTAGCTCCATGCTTTTTTTCCCCTCCAGCTCTGCCTTTTGTGTCAGCTATTGATAGTAATGCTTCATGCAGAATCAGCCAGTTTGTTTTTTTTTTTTTTCATTTATTTAGCATTGCTCTAAATTCGATGTAGCTACAGGAAACCTACTGAAATAACACACATGCAACAAGGAATCCACTTAAGGTAGAAACTTATAATCCAACAGATGACTGTAATAACCCTTGAGGCTTTCTGTGCTTCCACCTCAGGTTCTGTTGTAATAACTGAAGATCTTTGAGACTGCTTTCGTAATTTTCAGTGCTTTATTTCTGCTGACTGAAATATTGCTTGCTCAGAGCTAAGTGGTCTTTCCCTGTCATGAATTCTGTTAGTCAGTGAGGATGTCATGGCTGTCTTGTTACCATCTACATGAGACATGTGGAGACACAGATAATTAAAATTTTTTTTTTGTTTTAATTTTTTAATTTATTTTAGCCAGATAGAAGATAGGTGAAGGGCTAGCTGAGTAATTTTTTTGGCTGCTATGGAGTACAGGATGTAAAGGAAACTACTGTTAATGGCTTTCTATGAAGGCACCACCTACACATTTAACATTGAGCCGGTGACCTGGAAATCAAGCTGAAGCAGTTCTATTTTAGCTGTGGTCTTTTATTGTCAAGTTTACTGTACTATTATTTTGCAGCATTCCCTGATTTTAGCCAGGAGTGTTTGACCAAGCCATGGAAGGTCCGTGTTGTCAAAAATAGAGAGAGAACTCCAGCTCCTGGGATTTGACTGAGAGATTGTGAAGGTTCTTGTGGGGTCAGGCTGGTGATGGTGTGGGTGATGGGTGGCTGGAAAGAAGCCCTGGCCAGGCTGAGAGAGGTGCAGCAGAGTGGTGCACATGAGCTTTGTGCACTCAGGACAGATGCCCAAACAGCTGGACTGTGCTGGCCTCAGTGCTGGCATTGCTTCACATGTAGCTGGTATTTGGCCTAGCTCATAGAGGCACGTGTATATTTAGAATGCAGACCTATTTCTAATAATAATCTTTCTGAAGTGATTGCTAGATAAGTCAATTATCTCACTCCTCTTAGAACGGTAACTATTAATTACTTGAGTTACAGGCACAGAGCAAAGATGATCAAAGCAGATGATGCAATGGGATACCGAGATCCACAGGGCGGTTTAACACTGATGGTGTCTGTTCACTGTTTCTGAAATTCTTTGAAGATGGGTGATATGTAATGTTTCTAATTGATTATATTAGCAAGAGTGTTATCTGGAGGGCACTTGATGGGAATTCAGGATAGCTCACCCTGTTTCTTGGTATTTCATTGGCCAACTGAGCAAGTTAATTCCTCTTCTTGTGCCTTACTTATCCCACTATTAAAATGCAGACAATCACTCAAAAAACTGAGATAATTTATACTGTCCTTTCTGAAAAGTGTTCAGATATTTACTGATTGCAAATTCTGGATGCATTTTTGGAGTTATTACTATTTTCTTTATTTAGATAATAATAATAACAGACACCCAACATCAGTGAATCTGATTTGTTCAGAGCAAGCAAGAGGAGATGAGAACTTGAATCATTATTGGTTTCACTTTAAAGGTCTCTGCTATTTCTTTAAAGGAAACACTAAATGTTGATGCCAGAGCTCTTCTTTTTCCTGCAACTTGATTCTTCTCTGCAGTGCCTATTTCTAGTTAAGAGAATCCTGGCATTTGGCAAATGACAACTCCTCAGTCTAATAGGTGTTACAGCACTCTTGTCTGGGAGTGTAAATGTTCTAAACTTAAGAATCTTTGCAGGTGGCACCCTCAATTTAGCAGCGACAAGAATAACATCTATTGCCATTCCTGACAATTCTTATGTCTCACAAAGCCATTTGAAAATGTAGAATTAGATCATGGAGGATCAGGTTTAGGTGCTTTGGAAACCCATTGTGTACAAAATAGCTGAATATCAGCCTGAGGTGTCATCCAGCAAATGTCATCCATTGAGAAAAGGCCTTTTTAAATTTTTTCTTATTTCTTACATACTGCTTTCCGTCTTGGTACTTTCTGAAAAACTTGTCATGTTCCTATTTGTCATGCTAAAGAAGAGTAGAAAAGAAGTCCCTGCCTATATCTTGAGTTAGTGGAGGTTAATGTGGCTGGAAGGAAGGTGACCATTTATACCAGTAAGAGAATGGAGAGCTGCTGGTGGAGCCAACACCACTGATAGAGAGCTGGCATTGAGACACTCACAGGTTATTCAAGGTGTGTGAAAAGAGTGTTGAAAGGAGTAGATACCTTAGGTCAGGATTACTGGAAGGTAGGTATCCATTTCCATCACAAAGTTAGGGCAGTGCATGCTTCCCACTGTTCTCTAAGATTGGATCTGACCTCAGAACCAACCGAATTTGCAGCTGATTTGCTGCTCAGGCCAAGTCCATAACCAAAAATCATTTTCTGCTTTTGTGGGAAGGGATGCTTCATATAAGAAGCATCATCTGATCTTGTTGGAGCCTAGGTAAAGGCAGAAAAGAGTAGAAGAGATTGAGTAAATGGCTTTCGCACTTGGAGAGGCTGGTCTTGCTAAAACAGTATTAAAATCTTTCAACCCAGCCTGACTATATGATCAGAGAGCTTTCTTTCCAGATGTCACTGAAACACCTTGTAGCTAAATCCCAGGCTGAAGGTGCTAAGTCTGCATTTTACGTGGTGCTGGCTGCAAGAAGCCAAAACTGATGCTGCATTTCCAAGTGCTGGGTGATGTTCACACAAGCCCTGAGTCTTAGTCAGTCCCTTCTACAAAGAATTTGTGACTGGAACCATCAGACAAAGTGGGGATGAAGAAGGTCTTTTCCCAAAGGCAGTTTTTAGCTGGTATGGGCACAGAGGACACTGCTCTCAAAAATATTACTATTATCCAGTTGGTATGGAGAGCACAGGGAATATATCCAGGTTTCTGCAACAACTGATTTGACCATTTGGCAATAGAAAGATATACTGTCAATAGGCTTCTTCCACTTCTTTTGGGAACACAGTATCCTCAGCTCAGACTCTTCAAATATCTGCTCCCCAGGATCTATAAAGTTGTTCCAGATAGGCTCTGACATGCAGGGAGTTTCTGGTAGAAAATAGGAGTCCAGATCTGTAGAGTACTCCAACACAAGGACAAGTTTTCTGCTCTCTTGCTTGGAGTTCTGTCCCTGACATTAAGTTTTGCCTCCTGCTTTCATTTCTTGCCCTTCTTTGCTGTCAACTCCTCTTCATTCTTCCTGGACTGAAGGTAATACCTCTTTTTAGCAGCAATACTCATGTCAGCACTCGTCTGGCCTTGCAATTGTGTATATTTGCTTTCATTTTCAAATAGTCTATCTAGCAAAGGAGGATGTCACGGGGCAGATGCAGTGGGACCTGCTCTTATGTGAAGTTGCTAAGGATGTCAGGCTCCCTTATGTGACCATTCTCCCATTGGGACAGGCTGCTGCCACCTTCCAGGCTGGTCCTGCACTTTAACACATCTTCACAACATGAAACAGAGCGGTTTTGAAGACAGTTCAGCTGAAGTTATGACTTGTGTAAGGTTTGAAAATGTTTGGGGGATGTACCCTTATAAAGAGTAGTTGTTCATTAGATGTTGATGCCTTAATTTCTGCCCATAGACAGAAATTTTTGTGCCTACCAAACACAGGTAGTGCCCATGCAACTTTCACTGAGACACTTTGGGACCCAGGAGCTTTTGAGATTTTCTGTGTTGGCAAATACTGGGGAATCAGGATACATAAGAACACATGCTTGCAGCTTGTAGCCCACAAGTTCACTGACAAATTAATTTCTTTTGAGACTTCAAAATATTCCCTCCTTCCCCAAACATTGAAACTTGAAGTATTCATTCCTTCTTTAGAGAATGAACCCTGTGGTCAGCAAACTCACTGTCCAAGAGTATCTTCACTAAACGACAATATTCAAATAATCAATTCATAATAAAATCAAACTAGTTTGACACTGCAACTTCTAAATATCTTTGGAAAATAACTTTCAGAACTACAGTTGAGTAACTGGTTCTTTGGGAATGTTCATCTGAGAGGGGCCAAAGTACTTCCCAGATCTTGCATAGAGCCTAGCATTCAGGTGCTGTCCTCATAATTTTGAAAAGTGCTACTATTTGGGAGCATAATTTCACAAAAGCCCTTGAAATAATTTAAAAAACAGAATATACTTCACATTTGAAAATGTTAAAGCTTCTAAGTAACATTGACACTATCACAGCTGTTAATACTGAGTCCATTTACTTGTTGCCTTGGAGCTCTTTACAATACAAGCCAGCTTAGTTAATGAGTGCAGTTCTGTGTTATTAGTTACCCAAAATCAGCTGGAAAAGCTGTTGGCTTTTATTTCTGAAATGGAACTGAATATGCCCAATCTCCACTGATGGGAACGAAGAATCATTCTGTCAATTCCCTTCCTGCCAGCTGATGCCAGGGTCAGAGAAGTAGGTCACACCTTTCTGGTTTTGAGATGGAGCAATACTTATTTTAGACCAATTTGCTCTGAGCACAGAGCTCATCTGCTGGGTTGAACCAGGGCATTGTTGCTTTCTCTAGTGCATTGTTCTGTTCTCCCACTAATTATCTCCAAATGTTTCTTATGCCTGGAACACTGTAGTAGTGATGAATAATGGGCTCTCTTCTCTTAACCCTTCGACCTATAATTTGGCTTTCCACTCCCACCTAGATGCTTTCACTTTCCTGCCTCCACCAGCACTGTGTTAGTCTGACACCTGCCTGTATCAGATTTGCTGCCCCATAACCTCCTCTCTTCTGTTCTGCAAATTGAGTGGGAGAGAGCAGGAGCGCGGTCTTGGTTCCAGCATTTACTGTCGGGATCATGATGTTTGCTTTATATGTGTGAGTGTGGATACAGGGGCATCTCACATCCCTTCAGCCCTGGGAAGGGGAAGAGCCACAGTCACTCTAGACCTTCTGCTTTGGAGATGACCTGCCCAGAAAAGTTGTTCAAACAGTTGATTTGTAGAACTTCTCTTGTTGCAAGCTGACTCTAAGAGATTGGGTTTAATTGCTGATCACTTGGGGTAAACAGTAGTGCCCCCCAGATGTGGTTTCCTTATGAAGGGCAGGCTGCAGACATTAGACAGATCACACATGAGCAGACATATGAGAACTGAAGCCTGAATAAAGCAAGGGGTGACATCTGTGGGTTCCTACAGGTGACTGAGGTTAGTGGGAGGAAGGAGAGGGGAGGCTTGCCGCAGATGAGTCATGGAGGCAATGCTTGGAGGAAATTGGACTAGGGTATGTCCTGTCCTACAAAATAGTACAGTGTCCAAACACATTCTTATTACACTCCTTTACCCCTCAAATCCTTTTGCTTCAATTTGGTGATTTTTTTTTTTTCCAGTTTAGAAAACTGAGCCGTCAGCCCAGCATGTGGAGCTGTTCAAGGCAGGGTGTAGTCCCCTTGGGAGGGGACCTTTGGGGGCCTGGCAGGTGTAGTCCCGTGGGCCAGCACTCCCATTTCAGTGCAGAGGGCCATTGTGCCCTGGCTGGTGCAGTGTGCCATGTCTGTGCTGTCTCCCAGAGCACTCCCTCGGATCGCTGGCAACACCTTCCAGCCTTGACAAAACACTCAGAAGCATCTGCAAGCCCTCCTTCCACAGAAGAGCATGAACAGTGAGTGCTGTGAGCTTCTGCTCTCTGTCTGCCTCGGTCCTGCACCTTCCCATGCTGCTTGCACAGAGAAATGCCCCAGAGTAATTGCAAAGGCCAATGCACTGTCATCACATTTGGCTTGTTTTATGACTGTCCAGTCTTGTAAAGCACTGGCATTTGGTTGGGTTGGAAGCAGTTTACAGCTGGAATAGCACTGCTCCATGTCTCTGGTGGGAAAGGCTGAGCTTTTGTTTATGTTGGTGTTGTCTGTCCTGCAGCTCACAAGGGCTGGGCTGAGGCTGGTGGTGCTTCAATGGTATGATGCTTTTGGAAGCCTCTCTGGAGGTTTCAAAACATTGAAGCTGGCCCACACCTCTTCTCCATCACTCTCATGTATCAGTTCTTGTCCAAGTCTCCTCTCAGCCGGTACCACAGCCCAGGAACCAGTACTCCAGCTGGGGCACAGAATGGCCTGTTTGTTGACCCTAGAGAGTTTGGTGTAGAAGAGGCTCATGGCTTTTTCTTTGTAGAGACAGGTAATGATTGGGCCACAGAAGGTGCCCCATTAGCTGAAAGCTGTGTGACAGTCCTCAGAGCTCCTGTCACTGTTGTGTCGACACAGCCTGTAAGTGAGTTTGCCAAGGTGGGAGTCAGGCCCTACAGCTGAAAGACAATTCTCTGTGACAAGAACCTTGATATTTGTAGACAGTAATTACACAAAGAGATCATGCTGCTAATCTAGTCTCACCTTCTGCCTCATTCAGAAGACCTGTGCCTGTAATGTCTGCATCAAGGCTAATAATTCACTGTTAAGCTACAGCACATGTTTTAGGAAGACAGCACATCTTTTTTCAAGAGCTCTAAGGGTGGAGAATAAAACTCTCCCCTACATCATTTTTTTAAGTGATTAACTACTGGCATTATTGCAAGTTTTAATTTTTAAATACTCATATTATTTCCAGTTTGATTTTTTCCAGCTTTTACTTTGAGCTTCTGGATCTGGTTATAGTTTTGTTTATTAGATTTCTGAAGTCTATTAGATTTCTGAAGTCCTTTAGCATCTCTCACAGTCCCCCACTGAGAAATGTTAATAGATTTAGATCAAATCACCTCCAAACCTCCCCTTTGGTAAACCAAAGAGGGAGATGGAAAGACTTCAGCAGCCTGATCTTTCTTGCTCTCTGCAACATCTGGAACTGAATGGTGTGTGAGGTTGGATCAATAATCTGTTCAGAGTGGCATCTGACCACCTATTTGATGGTGCTCAAATACATCCCGCTGAAAGTACTTCTTTTCCTTCTGGCTGTTTTCTAGACCAAAACCATCCGTGAATGTTTTCCACTGCCTAGCCCGCCGAAGCGAAGCCCGGAGCCGAGGGCAGGCGGTACCTGCGGTGCTGCCGGGGCTGGGGCTGCGGGAGAGGTGCGGCACCGCCGGGACCGGGCGCACCGGGCAGCCGCGGCTCCTGCCTCGGCAAACTCGACCATTTCTTACCAGTTTCTCGCAATCTACTTCTTGCCTCCAGTTTTCTGTCGCTTATTTGCTATTGCCCTCTAGTGGAAATAGGATGGCCGGTGGCTTGGCTTCCCCAGCCCTGTTTTTTCCCTTGTCTTGTTGCTCTGGTGCTATCTTCTTGGTTATGTGATGTTGCAATATTGTTTACATGGCTTTTAACACTCAGCTTCATTATTCAGTTTTATGCTATGCAGGAAACAAAGATCTGCTCTCTGCAATTGATAACTAGTGTGGTGCTGTGTCTGAGAGTAGAACAGACTTCCCTGCTCATCAATGTGCTTTTTACAAGGGAAACCGAAGAAGATGTTGCCGTTTCAGGCTTAAAATAATTCAGTCGTGCAGAGTCAGAACTCTGAAGTGAACTTTGTGTAGGCTGCCAGCACCCGCCAGCCCAGCACATGGGGTGATCTTCTCTAGAAGCAGAAAAACTGCCTTTTTGTTATTTGTATTTCTATCTGAGGTATTTGCTTTTATTATAAAGAGTGAACTATTTAAAGCACACTCTTTCCAATCAATCATTTCACTTTGTCAGACAAGCCAAATCATTTATTGAACGATCTTGGCTAATCAGAGTCTGTCTTCTTGTAGAGATCCTAGAAGATGGTTTATTAATGAGACCTAGATTTTTTTTCCCTGGTTGTAATGCAGGGAGATCTTAATAAGCAATGAATTGCTGTGTCTGCAATCACTTTTGAGATGCTTAAAAGGAAAACAATAATACTATGACTAATATGATTGCTCTCCCCACACTGCCATCCGGCGGATGCAAAATTCATTTCCTTTTGTAAATGTGAAGGGAAATTCTCCTACTGATATCACAGCTTGCAAACTTGCACCAAGCTGACTCTCACCTGTAATGCAATTTCCAGACCAGTGAGGAAAATGTCGGTTATTCTTTAATTTTAGTTGTTTCATATTAGAAAAAGAAGATTTCCAGTCTCTCATCTACAAAAACATCCTCTATCTTGTAATGGAAACCTGTCTGGATCTTGAAAAAGGGCTCTGAAAGCTTCACGGATTCTCTGCTCTCAGTATCTGGCATGGAGAGTCCAAGCCACTGAGCACTGCTGCTGTGGCTGGTTTTGGAAAAAAGGTTGAGCTCTGATGTTGATTTTCAGATAATCAGTGTGTGGGCTATTAACAACAGAGCCTAGGGTCAGATGCAGTGCTGCATTTTTGGTTTGGGGTGGGGAGGTATGTGGGCAAGGGTTAACTCTTTGCTTTTTTTCCTCTAGGATTCAAGACTGAAATAAATAAAAGCAATTTGTGGTGCTCACAACCCCCTACCTGCTGGTCTGCAAGTGGGACCTCACCATGAGATGCTGCCCAGTGCAGCAAAACTTGCTGACTACCACTGGCTGTGTTGGATACTTCACTGTTCCAGAGGAATCTGGAGAAGTGAGTACTGGGAATGGATGGAGGCAACGTGAAAGACTGAGCACAGCTGTTAGGGCTCTGTCATTGCCTATGTTTTGCTCTGTTTCTGGACCCTACATAAATCAGTCTAACAGCTGCAGCAGTAAGATTTCCTGTGCTTCTCTGCAGGAGGGCTGTGGAAGTGGAGCAGAACATCCATCTCCAGAGCACTGTGCTGGGAGGACCAACTCTGGCATTTTGGTTGCTGCAGGTGAGCCAGGAAATCACCGGGACGTCGCATCCGTCCCCTGGAGACACCATGGCCCATGCTGGTCATGGTACCAGTCCTTATCTGGAAGCCTTGGGTTTTTCTTCAGAGCCCCTCAGCTCTCCAAAGGGACTCTGTAGTGTGAGATATTTGGGGCCAGGAAGGTCCCAGTCTGGAGGTGGGAAGTCCTGTTGCCTCACAGTGCTGCCAGCGTGTTCCAGTTCTGAGTCATTCCTTTGCCTGTTTGTTTTTGGTATTTATTTATTTACCACCGAGGTGTCAGCCCAGAGCGGGCTGACTGTGCCGAACTCCTTTGGTGGCCTGGTGGCTGCTGCCAGCTCTGTCAAAGCCCTGCAGTGCTGGGAGTGTTTCACCCAGAGCCGAGGGGGAGAGAATCATGTTCCTGTGAGAGCAACACCACCACGAGCTCCCATCAGAAGCGTGCTTGGCTCTAGGTAACGAGTGCAGCAGCGCAGGGTAAACTGCTTTCACCCTCCCCACAGAGCCCCCGGCTTCCAGATCTTCTCCCTGAACCGGCTGGGGGGGTAGAAAAAGGTTAAGAGGCATATCCTTTGCTGTAATTATATCCTGTTGCTAGAGATATTATGCTCTGCTTAAAAAAAATCATCATAATGCAGCCTCCCGGAGAAGGTAATTACTGCGCATCTTATGAACGGCTGCATGTGAATGTCTGCTCAAGCTGCTGTCAGCAGCAAGTTTCAACACATCTTACATACCAGGCATTTTACAGCCCTAGTTTTATTTGTTTTCATCACCCCTTGCCTTGTGCTTTAGTTTTCATTAATGGATCTGGGGTTTTTTGTTTGTATTGGTTTTCTTTTTCTCTTTTTCTCTCTCTTTT